>ML099370.1:0-15852 GCA_003697995.1 Taxidea taxus jeffersonii
AGCATGGAGCCCGATGTGGGACTCGATCCCAGGACGCTGGGATCGTGACCTGAGCCGAAGGCAGCCGCTTAACCAACTGAGCCACCCAGGCGTCCCTAATTTCTCTTTCTTCTATCATGCTGTTGGTGTATAGAAATGTATCTGGTTTCTGTGCATTGATTTTGTATCTTTCCACTTTAGTGAGTTCCTGTATGAGTTCTAGCAGTTTTGGAATGGAGTCTTTTGGGTTTTCCACAGAAAGTATCACATCATCTGCAAAGAGTGAGAGTTTGACTTCTTCTTTGCTGATTTGAATGGCTTTTATTTCTTTTTGTTGTCTGATTGCTGAGGCTAGGACTTCTAGTACTATGTTGAATAGCAGTAGTGATAGTGGACATCCCTGCCACGTTCCTGACCTTAGAGGAAAAGCTCTTAGTTTTTCCCCATTAAGAATGATATTCACTGTGGGTTTTTCATAGATGGTTTTGATGATATTGAGGTATGTACCCTCTATCCCTACACTGTGAAGAGTTTTAATCAAGAAAGGATGCTGTAGTTTGTCAAATGCTTTTTCAGCATCTATTGGGAGTATTATATGGTTCTTGTTCTTTCTTTAATTAATGTAATGTAACGCATTGATTGATTTGCAGATGTTGAACCAACCCTGCAGCCCAGGAGTAAATCCCACTTGGTCATGGTGAATAATCCTTTTAATGTACTGTTGGATCCTATTGACTAGTATTTTGGTGAGAATTTTTGCATCCATATTCATTAGTGATATTGGTCTGTAATTATCCTTTTTGGTGGGGTCTTTGTCTGGTGTTGGGATCAAGGTAATGCTGATGAGTTTTCTTTTCCATGTAGAAAATTTCCCATTGTTTTCCTTTTCTATTTCTTCCATGTTCTTTAAATTTACAAAATTCTTTACATCTGATAAGACCAATCAGGTATATACAGATCTTCCTGGACTCACAATGGGTTTATGTCCCCATAAGCCCATCATAAGTGGAAAATAGTGTCAGCCCCAAGTGTATGTAATACACCTAACCTACCAAATATTGTAGGTTAGTCTAGCCTACCTTAAATCATAAGTCAAACCATCATAAGTTGGGAGCCATCTGTAGTTTCCTTTCATTTTTTGGTATGAACTTTTACTATCTATACCCTTATCTATCTGGAGTTATATTGGCACATGATATGAAGTTCAGATCTGGGGTTTGTTTTGTTTTTTCTAAACAGTTTATCTCTGGCATCATTTGTTGAGCAATCCCTTTTCTCTGCCTTCATGTGTGCTTTGCATTTGTTAAAACTCCTATGAAGGCAGGGTGCCTAGGTGGTTCAGTCATTAAGCATCTGCCTTCAGCTCAGGTCATGATCCCAGGGTCCTGTGGTAGAGCCGCGCTTCTGGTTCCTTGCTCAGTGGGAAGCCTGCTTCTCCCTCTCCCCCTCCCCCTGCTTGTGTTCTCTCTCTCACTGTGTCTCTCTCCATCAAATAAATAAATAAAAATCTTAAAAAAAAAAAAAAAAACTCCTAGGTAGGGAGGCACCTGGGTGGCTCAGTCATCAAGCGGCTTCTTTCCACTCAGCTCATGATCTTGGGGTCCTGGAATTGAGCCCTGTGTTAGGCTCCCTGCTTCTCCCTCTCCCACTCCCCCTGCTTGTATTCCCTTTCTCGCTGTGTCTCTGTCAAAAAAATAAATAAAATCTTAAAAAAGAAAAAGGTTAAAAAACAAACAAACAGACAAACTTCTAGGAAGGTGGAATAAAGGGAAGGGAGAGTTGAGTCCAAGCCCATTCTTTTTCAAATGGAGGCACTGAGGCCCAGAGTAGCAAATGGTTTTCCTAAGATCCTCTTAGTTAATAAAGAAGTCACAACTAAAACCAAGATCTCTGGCTTCTTACCTGAATTTGAGGTAAGTCTGCTTTTTGTCTTTTCCAGCTCTAGGGACATTTGATAACAGAAGTTTTACTAATCAGCCACAAAGAAAATGAACATGACCTAGGATGTCTGAAAGGTTTAGACCAGCCTGCCTTACCTATCCAAAATAAATCAGTAAATATTTACTGCCCATGTGTGTTCAGTGACTTGTATGGGACATTGCTGGGGACAGAGAAGTAGGTCACTATCTCCGGTGACAAGAACTCAAGTCGAATTGGGAGAACAACTGCATGTGAATATGTCCATCTTTACATTCTCATTTACTGACTCACTGAACTGCAGCAGAGTGAGTCAGGAAGACCTGCAGTGTGTGGGCTTTTCTCAGGAAAGGTTTCCTAGAGGAGGGGAGGGCCTGGAATTAAAAAAATGGCACATCCCTTACCTCAGTAGGGCAGTAAAGGCAATAAATTGTCTGCACAAGGCCTGTGTTAAAATTTACACAAAGCTGAAGAGGGTCCCTGGCTTGTAAAGCCTGACCCAAGGGATGGCGGTAGGAAAAAGATACTAACTCTGGCCAGGAATTATCCAAAGTGCTTATTGCCAGGGGTTGAAGAGAGAAAGAGATGAGTATGTGATGGAAGTCCTTTTGTGGGAAAGATTCTTACTAGGACATCCCTATTTCCTATTGCATGCTATGATCAGAGCTGCCTCTACCTTTCCTTAGGAGAAACAACTACTCCTAGGTATGTATGTGTATATATGCAAAAGAAAGAACTCCTCATTATACCTGCTTCTTCTCTCTCTCCATCCCTTTTTTTTTTTTTCATTGAATATAATTATAGATCAAAGACGAAAAGTTTGGGACAAAGATGATAATTCATAACTGAAACACATATTAACAAGTTATAAAAACACAATTTAAAATGTGGGACAGGGGGCACCTGGCCTGGCTCAGTCAGTAGAGCATGTAACTCTTGATCTTGGGGTTGTAAGTTTAAGCCCCACATTGGTGTAAAGATGATTTAAAAAAAATAAAATCCTATGAAAATGTGGAAGAGAGGAAAGGGAAAAATAGAATAAGCTCATGGATGTATACATTGGCATATGGGAGTCCAAGGATTTTTTTCTTTAGAGCTTATTCTTTATTGGAGTTTATTCTTTAGAGCAGTTTTAGGTTCACAGCAAAACTGAGCAGAAGGTTCTGAGATTTTTTCATATACCCCCTATTCCCACACCAGAATGGTACATTTGTTTCAATCAGTTAACCTCCACTGACAGATCATTATCACACAAAGTTCATAGGTTACAATAGGCTTCACTCTTGGTGTTGTACATTCTGTAGATTTTGAGAAATGTATAATGACATGCATCTACCATAACATATCATATAGAATGGATTCTGTGCCCTAAAAATCCCTTGTGCTTTACGTACTCATCTTGTCCTCTCCTCTACCCCTGGCAACCACTGATCTTTTTAGTCTGCATAGGTTTGCATTTTTTAGAATGTCATAGAGTTGGGATTTTACAGTATGTATATACACTTTTGAAATTGCCTTCTTTTACTTAATACTATGACTTAAAATTCTTCCATGTCTTTTCATGACTTGGTAGCTCATTAGTATTTTCCCGCATCTTTATTAACATATCACTGATATATAACATTGTGCAAGTTTAAGGTATACAATGTGATGATTATGGAATGATTACCATGATGAAATTAGTTAATATGTCCATAGTTACCATTTTTGTTGTTATTGTTGTTGTTATGAGAACATTTAAGATTTAGTCTCTTAAGAACTTAGAAGGATACAATATAGTATTTAACTACAGTCACCATGCTGTACATTAGATCCCCGGAATCTGTTCAGCTTATAAGTGGAAATTCGTACCCTTTGACTAGCATCTCACCATTCCCCCCCCACAGCCCGTGGCAACTACCATTCTACTCTCCATGTCTATGAGTTTGGCTTTTTTAGATTCCACATATAAGTGATATTGTGTAGCGTTTGTCTGACTTATTTCAGTTAACATAATGTCCTCATGATCCATCCATGTTGTCCTTTCATGGCTGAATAATATTCCATTTACATACATACATCTTCTTTATCCATTCATCCATTCTACAGACATGTAGATTTTTTCTGGGTCTTGGCTACTGTGAATAATGCTGCAATGAACAGGGGAGTCCAGATATCTCTTTGAGATCCTGATTTCATTTCCTTTGGCTATGTACCCAGAAGTGGGATTTCTGGATCATATGGGAGTTCTATTTTAATTTTTCAAGGAACTTCTATTGTTTTCCATATTAGTTATGCCAGTTTATGGTCTCATCAACAGTGCATAATGGTTCTCTTTTCTCTATATTCTCACCAACACTTGTTATCTCTTGACTTTTTAAAAAAATCTCTTGATTTTTTTAATAATAGCTGCCTGAAAAGGTGTAAGGAGGTATCTCAGTGTGGTTTTGAGTTGCATTTTCCTGATGATCAAAGATGTTGAGGGGCGCCTGGGTGGCTCAGTGGGTTAAAGCCTCTGCCTTGGGCTCGGATCATGATCCCAGGGTCCTGGGATGGAGCCCCTTGTCCGGCTCTCTGCTCAGCGGGAAGCCTGCTTCCCTTCCTCTCTCTCTGCCTGCCTCTCTGCCTACTTGTGATCTCTGTCTGTCAAGATTTTATTTATTAATTTGACAGAGATCACAAGTAGGCAGAGAGGCAGGCAGAGAGAGAGAGAGATGGAAGCAGGCTCCCTGCTGAGCAGAGAGCCCGATGCGGGACTCGATCCCAGGACCCTGAGATCATGACCTGAGCCGAAGGCAGCGGCTTAACCCACTGAGCCACCCAGGCGCCCCAATAAATAAAATCTTTTAAAAAAAAGATGTTGAGCACCTTTTTCTGTACCTATTGGCCATTTGTATGTCTTTTTTGGAAAAATATCTACTCATGTACTTTACCCATTTTTAAATTGGATTATTGGTATTTTGGGGGTATTGAGTTTTATGAGTCCTTTATATATTTTGGATATTAACCCCTTATCAGATATATGATTTGCAAATATTTTCTCCCATTCCATAGTCTCCCTTTTCATTTTGTTGACTATTTTCTGGGCTGTACAGAGGCTTTTTGTTTGATCTAGTCCCACTTGTCCGTTTTTGTTTATGTTCCTTGTGCTTTTAGTGTCATATTAAAAAATCTTTGTCAAGACCCATGTCAAGGAGCTCATCATAAAGAAACTTTTCGAGGTGCCTGGGTGGCTCAGTGGGTTAAAGCCTCTGCTTTTGGCTCAGGTCATGATCCCAGGGTCCTGGGATCCAGTCCCCGAATCAGGTTCTCTGCTCAGCAGGGAGCCTGCTTCCCTCTCTCTCTCTGCCTGCCTCTCCACCTAATTGTGATCTCTGTCAAATAAATAAATAAAATCTTTAAAAATAAAAAAAGAGGGGCACCTGGGTGGCTCAGTGGGTTAAAGCCTCTGCCTTCGGCTCGGGTCATGATCCCAGGGTCCTGGGATCAAGCCCCACATCGGGCTCTCTGCTTGGCGGGGGGCCTGCTTCCTCCTCTCTCTCTGTCTGCCTCTCTGCCTACTTGTGATGTCTGTCTGTCAAATAAAAAAAAAAAATTAAAAAAAATAAAAATAAATAAAAAAAGAGAAACTTTTCTTCTAGAAGTTCCATGGTTTCAGGTTTTACATTTAAGTCTTTAATTCCTTAAGTTAATTTTTGTGAGTGGTATAAGATAGGGGTCCAATTTCATTCTTCTGCACGTGAATAACCAGTTTCCGCAACACTATTTATTGAAGAGACCATTTTTTTCCCTTTGAGAATTTTTGGCTCCCTTGTCAAATATTAGTTGACCATATATACATGGGCTTATTTCTGAGCTCTCAATTCTGTTCTGTTGGTCTATGTGTCTGGTTTTATGCCTTCTTTTGCTAACTTTGGGCTTAGTTTATTCTCCTTTTTCTAGTTCTTTGAGGTGTAATGTAAGGATGTTTGAGGTCTTTCTTTTTTTTTATTAATGTAGGCATTTTTCACTGTAACTTTCTTCTTTAAACTGCCTTTGCTACATTGTATAAGTTGTAGTATGTTGTGTTTCCATTTTATTTGCTCTTTGAGTTCTTCTTTGATCCATTATGTGTTCGGGAGGACATTATATAATTTACATGCATTTGTGAATTTTCCAGTTTTTCTCCTATTTTTGATTTCTGGTTTTGGTTAGAAAAGATACTTGATATAATTTCAGTCTTCTTGACTTTGTTAAGACTTGTTTGGTCTCAGGACACCTGGGTGGCTCAGTGGGTTAAGCCTCTGCCTTCGGCTCGGGTCATGATCTCAGGGTCCTGGCATAGAGCCCTGCATCAGGCTCCCTGCTGAGCAGAGTCTGCTTGGCCTCTCTCTCTGCCTGCCTTTCTGCCTACCTGTGATCTTCTCTCTGTTAAAAAAAAAAAAAAAAAAAAAAAGACTTGTTTGGTCTGTTTGGAATAACTATCACCATTAATAGTTGTATTTTTTTTTTTAACCTGCTTAGGTCTTGACTACCTACATATGGCCTTCCCATCTTATTTTTATTTGAATTGTCATCATGGCCTATGAGGCTTCTACTCTCAGGGAGAGCCCCTGATGCTGTACACACTGTTGTAGACTTAATTACAAAATCTTGATCTTTGGACAGCGTGTTTTAGAAGGGAGGAGGCAAAAGTGTTGCCTTGGAGTTACTAAAAGGTTGTCATTTTTCTTGACTAAATAAAATGTTTCTGATGGAAAAGTCCAGAGGCTTTGGTCTAAGGATTGTCTTTTAGGCTTTATGGGCTTACTTAAACATTTCACTTTTGGTTGCTACTACAAGCTTTGTAAGATCAGTCCCCCCAGTCAGGACACTTACCCCTTGAAACATGTTACTCATAACCCTGGGGGCCCCCAATATTTGCAACTTGGGTAATAGTAACACAGAGAGCAATTATACAGAACTCTCTGCACTTGCCCCATGTTAATCTGTTCCAGGTTTGGCAGCAATGAGCACCTTTCTGTGAGGCAGAATCTTTCTTGGGGATTATCGTATCATGACGGTTAGGCCAGTAGTGTTTGGCCTCTTGCCCCAATGCCACATTGACCCCTTCCAATGGCCCAGAAATGTACTGCATGTCATATATATCCTATTGTTGAAGCACGTAAGACCTGATGAAATTCAATGTTTTAAAGATGCCCAAAACTTTCAATCAGGCAGAGTAAGGTCACCAACATGAAGGAAGTTGGACCACCAGAGAGCTGTCTTAGTCCTGGCTCCAGCCTTAAAGTGGAGAACTCCGTGTAGCCAAGCATCTAGTCCTTTCCCCTCAGTAGCCTCTGCTTCACCAGGCTTTAGGCAAGAGTAGAACTGCAATCCCAAAGCCATAGAACATATTAACATAGAACAACTGACTTTCTGCTTACTGGAAGTCTAAGTGATTAAATCAATATCACCTTGCCCTCATTTGTAGAGGCACACACCTCAAAAGTTACTGGGGTGAAATTATGGAAACAGTCTAAGTGTCCATAGACTGATGGGTGAAGAAAATGTGGTATGCGCACACACACACACACACACACACACACACACACACACACACACACAAAATGGAATATTATTCAGCCAATAAAAAGAATGAAATCTTGCCATTTACAATGACATGGATGGAACTAGAGAGTATTATGCTAAGCAAAATAAGTGAGAGAAAAACAAATACCACACGATTTCACTCATATGTGCAATTTAAGAAACAAAACAAGTAAGCAAAAGGGAAAAAGATGCAAACTAATGGACTCTTAACTATAGAGAACAAACTGATGGTTATCAGAGAGGAGGTGGGTGGGGAGATGGGTGAAATAGATGATGGGGATTAAAGAGTATACTTATAATAAGCACTGAGTAATGTATAGAATTGTTGAATCACTATAATGTATACCTAATGTATACCTATAATGTGTACTAATATTACACTGTATGTTAACTATACTGGAATTTGAATAAAAACTTTTAAAAAACAAGTTACTAGGTGGTGCCTGGGGGGCTCAGTCGTTGAGCATCTGCTTTCAGCTCAGGTCATGATCCCAGGGCCCTGGGTTCGAGCCCCACATCGGGCTCCCTGCTCAGCGGGAAACCTGCTTCTCCCTCTCTCACTCCCCCTGCTTGTGCTCCCTCTCTTGCTGTGTGTGTGTGTTTCTCTCTGTCAAAATAAGTAAAATCTCTAAAAAAAAATTTAAAAAATATATTTTTAAAAATAAAAAACAAGTAACTAGGCTGGACAGCCCCCACCTCCTAAGCAAATCACTCACCCCTAGCCACAGAGAGGAGGGGAGGCCAAAAGTGGGAATGGAAGAGGAAGAGTCAGGGTGAGAGGAATGGTCAGCTGTGAGGGGAAGGGTCATGCAGGCAGCCCAGCAATTTTTGACTCTTCCCTTCCCATTGTGCCACGCAGTTTTTTCTTTTGTAGCATCGCCTCCATTACGAGCTTCCAGGTGGAGGAGTGGAGCTGTAGACAGTTTTACCTTAATGGTTAGTTGGTTAATAAGCTGGCTCTCTGAGGCAGAAACCACCCTGGATTTTTGTCTAGGTTCACAGGAAGTTCAATTTTCTTTTTCAAGTTGTTCCCTTTATTCTATACCCCAAACACCACCAAACATCGAGACCTCCCTTTGGATGCCTGGACAGTACCTCGCTCATCTTCTTAGGAGACTCCGCAGTGTCTTCACCCTTCCACTGTGTCTGCCCCTGTCACCTTGGGGCTGCTTTGCTTAAATAGAAATGGAGGCCTAAGCATAACTGTGCCTTTTTTTTTTTTAAGATTTTATTTATTTATTTGACAGACAGATATCACAAGTAGGCAGTGAGGCAGGCAGAGAGAGAGAGAGAGGAGGAAGCAGGCTCCCCGCGGAGCAGAGAGCCCTACGCGGGGCTCGATCCCAGGACCCTGAGATCATGACCAGAGCTGAAGGCAACGGCTTAATCCACTGAGCCACCCAGGCGCCCCATAACTGTGCCTTTTAAGTTCTGAGTGGTTTGGCTGAGAAAAATCAATGGCTGCTTGGTTGTGCTGGTGATGGTAGACTGTGACATTATACAACCATATGCTGGATTTTGAATTTGTTCTATAAAACATATATTGTTCCTGACACTGTATCTTTGCCTTTTGGATAATGCTTGGTTTTTGATTGCATGGAATTTATTTCCTTTTTATTCCGATAGGAACAGTTTATTTTGGTAGATGTCCTTTACCCAGGTAATCCTGGTGGGTCAGCTGTTATTCCTCCCTTGTCTCCTTTCTCACTCAGTATGGACTTCTCTTCAGCTATTCTTACTGTCAGAGCTCTCCTTTAAGAATTTCTTTCACGGGGCGCCTGGGTGGCTCAGTGGGTTAAAGCCTCTGCTTTCGGCTCAGGTCATGATCCCAGGGTCCTGGGATCGAGCCCCGCATCGGGCTCTCTGCTCGGTGGGGAGCCTGCTTGTGTGCTCTCTGCCTACTTGTGATCTCTGTCTGTCAAATAAATAAATAAAATCTTTAAAAAAAAAAAAGAATTTTTTTCACACAGCCAACAACTCTGTTTTTAAATGAAGAGGTTATTTTTTTAATGCTCAGAGGCACGTTCTTACAACTATTCAGATTCTTTGATCTTTGCTATATGAAAAACGAATACAACAGAACCTGTTCTGTAGTCTAAATCAAATAAGATGTTGACAACTGGGGATTGTCAGAGAAGCAAAATGATCTTAAGAGTTTGTGCAGGGCAGGGGAGCCTGGCTGGCTCAGTCGGAAGAGCATGCGAAGTTTGATCTTGGGATTGTGAGTTTGAGCCCCTTGTTGGATATAGAGATTACTAAAAAAATAAAATAAACTTTTAAAAAAGAGAGATTATGCAGGGCAGAAAGTGCCTCCACGCAGGTGTGCCTAACCTAGCTGATGGCTTTTAGATGACTGTTTGTGTGGGGGAGAAAGTGGTGTTAAAGAGGAGGTTTTTATGTGTATAAACACCTGGAGAGCAAAGAGATGAGTGGGAGAGAGAATGCAGAGGGGTTGAGTAGAGGGGGCAAGATGGTGGTCATACTGCAGCCTGGCCCAGGGACTACATCTGAGTCCCACAGCAAGATGGGCTACTGGAACATGCCATCACCAAAAGGAAAGTTCCCACTGTGCTCAGGTAACAAAGTGTAACATGGACTGAACAAGGGAAAGGAGTGACATTAGGTATCTAACCTGGCTTGCCTGTAATATTTGTAAAATTTGCAGGGGTCAGAAAAAGAGTTTGGTTGGGGATACCCATACCCTATGTCTAAATATTTCAAATGTTTAAGTCACCAAACACAGCATGTTTTATTTAATGATTTATCTCTTTCCATGACACATGTACCTTCATAATGCCCTGAAAGGATTTAGAATTTCAGACTCCTCTAAGTTCTGCTCTAATGATGTAGGAAGAGCTGCCCCCCTCACCCCGTCTCCCAGACCAGGCCCCATCCCCCGTTTCAGGCACATGACCTCCTCCCCATTAGGCCCAGGAGCACACACGCCAGCAGTGCAGTCAGCCCTTCCAAGGACAGCTCCAAGAGGAGCATGCAGGCCCTGGCGATGGGCTTGGGACGGTTCTGGGGGCCAGGGCCCTGGAGTGTGGGCTAGCGGGGACACATCCCTTGTTCCTGTGGACTGGGATCCTGGTCCTGTAGGGAGGAGGATGGCCAGAAGAGGACCAAAGTGGAGCCTCGGGACATGAGTCCCTCTTGCCTGGATCTTAAAGCAATAGTCTACCACAACTAGCACAGCATAAACACTAACCAGAACCAGTTTGAAGGCCCTCAAATCACACTACCCTGGCATGCTCTTCCAGTTTAAATAATGGTGACGAAGAACCTTCTGCCTTCTATTTCACCATGTGGTTCTAGCCATAAGGAATCCTCCATGATAATACGTTGTAAAATGTCAACACTGGTGACCAAAAACAGAGTTGTGGGAGTGTTAAGTTTACTTCAGTTTAGCAGACATTAATTAAGTACATAATTAGAGCTTTGGGAAAGAAAGATAAAACCCTTTAAGTTCCCAACCATTCAGAGGTTCAACCTAGGGATTGGTATTGGTGGAGTAGGGGGAATATATATATATATGTGTGTGTGTGTGTGTTAGATTATATATATGAGAATAGTTGTGCTAGCGGAGAACGTGAAAGAAAGTATCTCATGCCACCAAGGGGCACCCAGGAAATTTTAACGAAATGCAGAAATGAAGCCCTCTTGTCTCAAAGTCCTGGGCCCTTCCCCTTCTCTGATCCTCTATTCGGGTCAGCTATGACTTTATCTTTTTTTGTTTTTTCTTTGCTGAAACAGATTCCAGAAATTAAGTGTATTCTCTCCCTGTCTTCTTTTATTTTCATTATAATGAAATATTTCAGATCTCCACAGAATAGAGTACTCTATCAACACCTATGTACCCACCACCCAGCTTAAGAAAGGTAATATTACAAATACAGCTGAAGCCACTGCAGAGCCCTCCCCAGTAGGATTCCCCTCCCTTTGTTTCCCCAAGAAGTGGCCACCATCCTAAATGAGTTCTTTCCCTTTCCCTGTGCATGCTGTCACACATGCTGCATTTGTATGCCTCTTTCCTGTGTGTGCTTTTTACTGCAGACATCTGTAGCTACAGTCCAGACCTGGTGGTCATTTTGCATGTGTTTTAGACGTCATACATGCGGTATCATGTCTGTATCCTTCTGGAAGCAGCTCCTTCCCTTATGCAGCTTTCTGCTGCCATCTCCCCATCAGAGCCCCCCCGTGTCTCAGCTTCCTGTGCGTTCTGGCCTCCTCCCCAGGTCAGCCCTTGCCATCCTGTTCAGTTTACCTGCCAGTCCCAAGTCCATGAATGAAGGCTGGTTCTACCATAGGTGAGTCTCGGCTTCTTCCCCTGTGGCTCTTAACCTACGCTTCTGAGACCTCAGCTGCATCAGCATCCCTGAAGGGCTCATTCAAACCCAGAGTGCTGGCCTTAACCTCAGAGTTTCTGATTCAGTAGCTCTTGGGTAGAACCTAAGAATTCCCAGGTGATGCTGTTGTGGGGACTGAACTTCGAGAACCACTGCTCTAAGTCAGTGTCTGGGCCCAGGCTCAGCAGCACCATCTGGCCTCAAGGCCAGTGGAGCCAGCAGGGAGGTTTCCTTCAAAACCAGGCTCTAGGGTACCTGGGGGGCTCAGTAGGTTAAGCATCTGCCTTTGGGCCAGGTCATGATCCCAGGGTCCTGGGATGAAGCCACATTGGCTCCTTGCTCAGTGGGGAGTTTGCCCCTCTCTGTGCCCCTCCCCCTGGTCAGGCTTTTTCTCTCTCTCAAATAAGTAGATAAAGTCTTTAAAACAAAACAAAACCATACTCTAGAGCAGCACTGTCTAATACACATAAAACACAAGTCACATGTATAATTTCAAGTCTTCTAGTAGCCACATTTAAAAGTGAGAAGAGGGGTGCCTGGGTGGCTCAGGTGGTTAAGCATGGGACTCTTGATTTCAGCTTAGGTCATGATCTCAGGGTTATGGGACCAAGCCCCACGTTGGACTCTGCACTTAACACCGAGTCTGCTTGTCCCTCTCCCTCTGCTCCTCACCTCCCCCTCCCAATAAATAAATAAAATCTTTTTTAAAAAGTAAAAAGAGGGACGCCTGGGTGGCTCAGTTGGTTAAGCAGCTGCCTTCGGCTCAGGTCATGATCCCAGCGTCCTGGGATCGAGTCCCACATCGGGCTCCTTGCTTGGCAGGGAGCCTGCTTCTCCCTCTGCCTCTGCCTGCCACTCTGTCTACCTGTGCTCGATTGCTCTCTCTCTCTCTAACAAACAAATAAATAAATCTTTAAAAAAATAATAAAATAAAAAGTAAAAAGAATGGGAAAAATTAATTTTAATAGTGCATTTTAACTCAATATATTATCGTTTCAACATGTAATCCATATGAAATTATCAGCGAGTTAATTTAACATTTTTATACTTAACAGCACATAACTAGTTAGATTAGCCATATTTCAGTTGCCACATACAGCTAGTTACTAATGTCGTGGACAGTGTAGCTCTAAAGACTTGACCTACATCTCTCTCCTTACAATTGTTTTAAACTTGACATTTTCTTTTATTTGGGGCTGTAAGAAAATAATTTAAAACAGGCTCACCAAATGGTGGAGAGTGCTACCTTTCAGTGAAGGTACAGTGGGCCAAAACAAAGAGGAAAAAGAGAGATCTGAGTCAAGATAATTTATCTAAGCAAAATCTGCCTACATTCCAGCGTATTAATTTAAAACAAACTTATTTTTAACGCGAACAAATGCTGTCAAATATATCTGTCAAACATAAACGAAGAGTCACATTTCATTGGATATCGGTTTTTGGATGATGCAGTTTGGAATGACATCAGTGTTAGTAAAATTCCCATGGGCTTCTAAAAAATGAAAAACCTAAAAATAATGAACAACAGATTCTTTCTTCTTTCTTCATCTTCTTTCTTTTATGCCAACTGCAGGATGAAATGAGAGAAAAGGAACAGTGAGGCAGCGTTAACCAGCACCAGTGAGTTTCTAGACCTATGAACAGAGCCCTGTGTCCGTGGGCTCCATCTGTGTGCTATATCTCAGCAAGGAGAAGACAACACACTTTCCTCTTGTAACCTGTGCCCTTGTGTAGAGGGTGCTTGTGCAACCCACGGCTTCAATTCTGTGATCGTACCAACCTTGCCTCCCTCTGGCCTGACACCATAAATCCCTCCCCCACCCACCCCTAGAGGCCATTCTGGAATTTGTGGAAATCTCTTCACCTTAAAAGCCTCTGCTCATTCCACAAATGATACACCCTTACTCTCCCAGACCCTCGGTTTCCCTATCTACCATACAAGCATGAGGCTGTGATTATGAAATACACAGCTGTGAAAATGCAAAGAAATGTTCATTATTTCCAAATATTCAAAGATAAGATATTCCTCAAGACCTAATTGCCAATTCAGTGGTAAGTAATAGCCATACGATGACTAAGTGTCTTTGGACTGTCACGTAAAATACAAACATCGACACCTGAATATTTAGGTATTAATCATTAAGTGTGGTCCTACTTGAAATTCTTGACTTTTTGCTATTTGTATGTATTCACCTTTGCAAAGGCATCGTCTCTCCTATGAATGTCCGACTAGTGCCCAGCCAGTTTCCCTACTGCTTCTGCTAACTGTTCTCTAAAGAAATATTTGTCTCAGTTACTGAGACATTTGCCACTTGTTAGTAGTCTTTCAGGTAGAGGACCAAAAAAACCTCACGAGAACGAATGAGCAACCGTGAAATATATTTCAGAATATACAGCATTTTCTATTATGAGGTACAAGAGTTTTCTGTTAATGTTCTAAGCAGGTGAAACTGAATTTTTAAACTAATTCTAAACAAACTTCTTAATTGATTGGGAGAATTGGGCGGGAGGACTGTCAGTAGCAGGTAAATGCCGGGAATGGTGGGGTGATGTGCAAAGCTATTGCGATACCTGTTCTTCCGGGCTGTTCTCTGCTGGGGCAGATCTTCTTTAGTCGGGTCCTTCTTGCTTTTTGTTACATTTGTCTTTTTCTTCCTCCCCTTCAGAGTCTTTGGCCCCTTTGGCAGGCTTCTCATACTGATATTTCGTTGTTCCTTTGGTAAAGAATAAGACAGACGTTGGAGCAGACATTCCCAGGGAAAACCATCCCGATGCATAAGGTCTAGTGACACCCAGTCCTCTCCCCGCAGAAGCAGGAGCATGGATGGGAAGCCTCCTCCAGGTTGATAGCTCTGCTGCTCGATCACTTACTTTCTGGGTGACATTCTTCCCAGTCACCCTGCCACCCTGTGCAGCTGACCATTTCTGGCCCTTCCCAGAAGAAGGGATCAGAATCATCAGGGTCTGCGGCCTTCTCTGAGTTTTTGTCAGAAATTTCTCGCAAAAATGTTTTGCGTCAACGACACATTCTATGGCGAAGCTCATTCACTCACCCCCTGAATATTTCACTTGTACCAGGCCCTCGCGCGTCAGTCAGTAGGTAATGATGGGGGATGAACTTTGAGACTCTAGACATTTTCAAAGCCATGCGCAGCAACGAGGCGTGCCATTGGCTGGCTCTTATCCTTCAGGCCCCGCCCCCGCCCCGCCCCCGCCCCGCCCAGCCACCCCCGGCGGACAATGGCGGGAAGCTCCCCGGCTGCCCCGGGGCCCTCCGCTGTCTTAGTGGAGGCTGCCAGAGGGCCGCACGCTTCCTTCTCAAAGCTGTAGGTCCCCAGGGAATGGGGCTCCCGCTCGGGTCCTCGGCCTTGGGTTTGGGGGAACCCGGCCTTCTGCGTTCCGGCCGCCCGCAGGGCCGCCCGCCGCCCCCGCCCCTCCGGCACCCGGGTCCCTCCTCACCCTTGGGGGTCGCCGGGCCCTCCTCAGACTCCTCGTCCGGCTCCTCCGCCGTCTCCCAGGCGGCCTCCTCCTCGGACGAGGCCTCGGACTCGCGGGCCGCGGCCGGAGCTGCCCACGCCGGAGGGCCTGCAGGGACCGCGGGGTGCCAACGGGGGCTGTCGGGCTGCAGGGCCCGGGGCCGGACCATCACGCGGCCGCGGCGGGGACGCACGAGAATGTGGTTGTTGTGGTAGATCCGGTGCAGGAGCGAGTGCACCAGATCCAGGAACATGAAGCGGAAGCCAACCATTGGGAACTGGTGGGCGTCCACAAGGATGTCCAGGCCTTCCTCCTGCTGCTCCTCGCCGTCCTCGTCCGCCGGCCCGAAATCTGAGTCGTCCTCCTCGGCCTCCTCGCTCACGTCCGCCGGGCCGCGGGCCAGACCCAGACCTAAGGCAGCCTCGCCGAGGCCTCCCACGGGCCCCTCCACTTCGGACACCTCCATCGGGGGCAGCCCAGAGTGGAGGGCCACCTCCATCTCGGGGGGCCAGGACTCGAGGGCCACCTCCATCCCAGGGGGCCCGGACTCGAGGGCCACCTCCATCTCGGGGAACCCGGACTC
>ML099370.1:15862-60036 GCA_003697995.1 Taxidea taxus jeffersonii
GGGCCACCTCCATCTCGGGGAACCCGGACTCGAGGGCCACCTCCATCCCGGAGGGTCCAGACTCAAGGGCCACCTCCATTTCGGGCGGCCCGGACCCGAGGGCCACCTCGGGCCCCGCCACTCCGGCTACCTCAATCTGGGGAAACCCGACCCCAGGGGCCACCCCGTTGCCGCCTCCGGCCTCCAAGGACCATGCCCCCACAGCGCTCACGGGGCTATCCTGGCCAGGGCCCTGGCCGGGATCCCCGGAGGAGGACATAGCAACAAGCAGTACCTCAGTGGGGCGGCGACAGGGCTGAGGCAAAGCCAACGGCAAAGATGGTGGCCACCGAGGGGGCCGCCGCTGTCGGGAGGCCGTGGGCAGCGGGCCCGACGTGAGCTGGACGGGGAGGCCGAGGAGCCGGCCACGGAGGGGACCACAGTCTGCGGCGGTGCCTGAGGAGGCCCGCGACGGGAAGGGAAGGGGGTGGATGTCACCAGCGGCCCACCCAGGCCTCCCCTCGGGTAATAGTGGACAGGGCTCCAAAGGGCCCCCCGAGACCAGGGACAGGGGGCGGGGCCAGAAGCGTCAACAATGGGCCGCGGCCCCGCTGCTGGACACCCAGGCTCATTTGTCGAGAAGCGAGGATTGACATGCGCAGCCTCCAATGAGTGACCGAGACCTTTAGGTTATAGGGTTGCTCGTGGTTACCTCCCTGTTCTTCCAGACCTTAGGGTTCTCATGGACTTTTAGGTCCGCACGACTCCTGTCCCTTTAATTGTACCAGTGTCTGAGAAAGTAGAGTGATCCGATATGGAGACACCTTGGGCCATGTGAATTGCAAGGTGTTCCCCGATTTCCACTTGGCAATGGCTAATGCAAGCAGGGACAGGGTCATAAAAATGGTGTATAGCTCAGACTTAGCAGTAGTAAAAATCTCCCAAGAAGAAAGAAGTTGGACAATTTAACATGGTTAAAGCTACTTGGAAAAGAGTAGACAAAATTGACATGTGTGCAGTCAGAACTGAATGTTGAAGAAGTGGTAAATGAGGAGTTAGCGGTAAAAGAGGAGTTAGAAGGTATATAATGAACCCTGATAAATTTAAGCCTTCAAAGAACGAACAAAAAAGAGATACTTCTTTTAAAGGTCAGGTCATCTCCTAAGAGCTAATAAGCCTGATAGACTTTATTTATTTATTTTTTATTTAAAGCCAATACATTTTTATTTAAGGAATTTTTACATGTGATTCTTCCATTGCCAGTCACTGCTAATCACCATAGTTCCTCCAAAGTTAGAATCATAATCTTCAAAACAGCCCTTTTAAAAAGAACTTGATCAATCCACAGTTGTCACTGTCACTCCAGAGTTCTTTCAGCTGGGCTTCTTGCACCTCCATTTGAATATGGACATGCTTTTAAGAACTCCCCACCTGTAATCTTTGGGATCCAATGTCTTTACTTCAGGGCCCTAGAAGTCAAATTGTAGAAGTACACTGATTGCTATTTTGGCAAATAGATCTAAAATCATTCCTTAACTGTTTCTAATGTTGAAAAGTCTTGTTTCTTCTACTCTACTCCATGAGCCTAAGAGAAAATGTCACAGGCCTCATTGTCACCACAGCAATAAACTTGCTGTGATGGAAGCATAACCTGTGTCTCAATGTAGCCACATTAACGATTTCTGGACACCATGAATAATGCTGCCCATTTCCATCTACAATGAGGCTAGCCTGACAGACTTTAAAAGAGCAGGCTTCCTAGGATGTTTCTGAGGCAACAGTCCAGGACTTTTTATTGATTTCAAAATCTACTTAATCAAGACCTCAAGTTTAATTCTGAAAATTATGCAGAAATCACTATTTTCCGATCTCGTCTGATCTCAGAAGCTAAGCAGGGTCGGGCCTGGTTAGTACTTAGATGGGAGCAATCACTATTTTATACTCATTCTGTTAAAAAAATGTTTTATAATACTAAAAATGTCTTTTGAAAAAAACATAGCAAATAATATTTGGGTATTTAATACCATAAGCCCTGTCAAGGTGTCATCATCCCAACAAAATTTTAATGTTTTTATTTTTCCACTGGTCTCACCTCAATAATAGAGCATGGTGCTATCCATTGGTTTAAATCTGTAAGGCAATATAGAAAATCTCTAATTTGTAATCCTCACTATAAAGAGAGCAAAACTGAGGTAGAGTCCCAATCTGAGGTCTAGAGTTGGTTTTAACATTTAGTCACTGATATGACTATAGGAAAGTTACTTATAATTTCTATGCCTCAGTTTATAATTTGTGAAGGTAGAGTAGTAATTAGCTATCTTCCAATGTTACTCTAAGAATCAAACAAGATAATGGGGTAAATGCTTTTTCATACTATGACATTTTATATACATATAAGGTATTATTATATCAATAATAATCTTAACATTATTGAACTATTGGAGAGAATCTATTGAGTAGTTTCTCAGGCATTCAGAAGGAATCATTTAATTTGGTTTTGGAGGAATCCATTGTTTCCAGCTAATAGACTTACACACTTCCTCCCTGGCTGAGTTCATACCCTGACTTGAGTCAAGATTTGAGTGAAATAGGTAGATGGAATGAGATGGGATTATATTTAGGATATTAACCATTTGTTGAAAATATATTCTTAGTTCGATTTTGTCTTCTAAGTTGGTTAATATTTCTAAGTATATAGTTTTTCATTTTTATATTATAAAATTTAATAAAATTATTTTCATAGTTTTAACATGATTATAAATTTGCAAATCTTTTCTCCTCCAGAGCTAAATTTTATATTTTCTTCCTTTTAGAGGTCTTCTTAATGTTTACACTTAACGCCATAATCCATTTGGAATTAATACTGATTCATAGAATAAAATTAAAATATCAGTTTTCTTTAATCTTAAAAAGCTCAACTACAGCACCATTTGTTGAGTAATTACTCCTCTCTATAATGTTGTGTGACCGTGTATCCTTTAGCACTTTCCATAATGGCAGAAGAGATGCAAGAGAAAATGCATGTTCTTCCAAAATTTCAGAGCTGGGAAGGCCTTTAGATACTGATACTAAGTCCATTCTTTTTTTTTTTTTTTTAAGATTTTACTTATTTATTTGACAGAGATCACAAGTAGGCAGAGAGGCAGGCAGAGAGAGAAGGGGAAGCAGGCTCCCAGGGAGCCTGATGCGGGGGCTCGATCCCAGGACCCTGAGATCATGACCTGAATCGAAGGTAGAAGCTTAACCCACTGAACACTCAGGTGCCCCACCCAAACCCAGTTCTTATAATAGGTTCTTATACCTCTTACAGAGTCACCACATGGTTCACCCTGGGGTGTGTTCTTCCTTACCGCAATGAGTAATAAACCCAACTTGTTCAACTACTGGTATGTTTCTTTGGTCTTAGGCTGGAGGATACTGATGATGTAAAACATTTACATCCTTACACTGCTATATATTGACTCAGCCAAGTGAGTCTGGAGGCCTCACAATTGGTGGGCTTTTCTCAGAAAAGTCTTCCCAGAGAAGGGAGGGCTTGGATTCAAAAGATGGGCATCGTATCCTGACTGAGAAGAGCAGTAAAGGCAGGACATGGTTTCCACATGGCCCCGGTTAAAATGCACTCACAACCTCGGAGGGTTCTTGGCTATAACAAGAGCCTGAGCCTTGGCATACAGAAAGGAAACAGATGTAGCTCCTAGCCCGGGGGTGGAGGGGCAGACCTAGATGACCTTCCACGTGACCGAAGCCCCAAGGCGAGGAAGGTGTCAACTAGGACATGCCCATGTCCCCCCCACATGCTCTGACCAGGGCTGCCCCCACTCTTCCTTAGCAAACCAAAGCTCACAACTAGATGGTTTTTTCATATGAAATCAGAGTATTTCTGCTTTCTTTACCTCCATCCTGTCTCTATTCATTCTTTTTTCAAAGAGAAAAGTTCAAAAGTTCAAAGTTTTCCAAAACTTTGAACAAGATCATCACTATTCACTTTAGAGAAGATAGCATGTTACCAAAACCAAAAACAACACAAAACAAAAACCATACAGGTGTCTTCCCAGGTCATGAAAAGCTGGGCTGTCCACTTGAAGCTACAGGACAAACACTCCAGACCCTAGTTATTCAATCCTTCACTGAGCAAGTTTTCAGTACCTACTGTCTACTTGGAATTATGTTAGGGGTTGGGGGCTCACAGGTACCTAAGACCCAAGGCTTGTCCTAGTTCATGGTCTAGAGGGTTAGACACATACTTAGATAATGATGACACAGGGTGTCAAATGCTGTAACAGGGATTGGCATGAAGTGGGAGCATGGGAAAGAAAAAAATGATTAGCTGGCAGGGGAGGAGAGGTGAAGGAAGTGGGTTGGTGCCCGGGAAGGTGCTCAAGAGGAATCATTTCAGGTAGGTCCTAAAACGAGGAGTTCAAATGGCACTAAAAGTGGGTGGGAGGGAGGTTAGGGAAGGTAAAAGAAACAGCATGAGCAGTGGCAGGGATAGTGGCTTATGTGGGTATGTACCTATCCAGGGAAGGAAATGGCTAGAGCCCTGGACAGAATGGCAGATGGGCCCTTAGAGCTAAGATGCAGGAGGTGGGGCAGGGCTGGGAGTCATCAGACTTTTGGTTTCAGCTCAGGTCATGATCTCCAGGTCATGGGATTGAGCCCCACATCAGGCTTCCGAGCTGAGCACACACTCTGCTTGAGATTCGTTCTCCCTCTCCCTCTTTCTCTGCCCCTGCCCTTGCTCACACTCTCCCTCTCTCTTAGTTAAAAAAAAAAAAAAAAAGAGCCCAGTGGGGGCCATGAATGCTTCAGAAAGGAGTTTGCCCTTTATCCTGAAAAGTAGGTCTTCTGCTTCTCAAACAATCACTGAGATGGTAGCAGAATTAGCAGAATAATTTGTGATGCATTTAGGAACAAATAAAGCCAAGAAAAGGTCTGCTAAGGCCCTTAAAGTCCTTCCAGGAAGTTTTAGTGCCCACACTTCTTCTCTTTGTAAAAATAACACACATTCTTTGTACAGTAGATCAAAAAAATAGATAAGCCAAAACAAGGAAGTGAAAATCACACATATCTTGGAGCGCCTGAGTAGCTCAGTCAGTTGAGTGTCTGACTCTTGACTTCAGCTCAGATCATAATCTCAGGGGCATGAGATCAAACCCCGCATCAGGCTCCATCAGAGAATCCCCCAGTGCTTGGGATTCTCTCCCTTTTGTTCTCCCTCCTCCTCTATCCCTCCCCTTCTTGCACAAACTCTTTCTCTTTAAAAAAAAATACATAAAATCTTAAAAAAAAAATACCACACATACCTTGCTAATATAAGTTATAAGATAATAGGGGCATCTGGGTGGCTCAGTAGGTTAAGCATCTACCTTCTGCTCGGGTCATGATGGGATCAAGCCCCACATCAGGCTCTCTGCTTGGTGCACAGCCTGCTTCTCCCTTTGCCTCTGCCACTCCCCCTGCTTAGGTTCTCTCTCTCTCAATCTTTCTCTGACAAATAAATAAATAAAATGTTTTTTAAAAACTATAAGATAATAAGATCCTAGATAAATGAGCAAATGACATGGATAGATAAATCATAGATAAATACAAATGATTTTTAAACATATGGACAAATGATTTTTGAGCATATGGATATATGCTCAAACTCAATGCAAGTTAAAATTATACTGAGGTAATGATAATCACTAGCATTTATTAAGTGCTCATTATAGGTTGGGCACTATTTTAAGTACTTACATAGATTATCTTATTTACTCCTTGCAACAAACCTATCATGTGACTACTATTATTATCCATCTTATGCAAATTAGGAAACCAAAACATACAGAGGTTTAGTGACTTTCCCAAGGATACACAGTCAGTAAGGGACAGAACCTGAATTAAGAAAATAAAATAATAAAATAATCTCCTTACCCAGGAAAAAAATCACTCTAATATTTGGTATATAGTTCAGTTTAATTTTTTCAGGTTGGTAAGAAATTATACTTCTTAACTCCTCTTTGACTAGAGATTTCCACTCCTCTACCCTACCCTTACATAGGAGGTTGGCTGTTGATTGCAAGTAGATGTTCTTTATCACGTTAAGAAAATTTCCTTGTCCTCTATTATTAACAGCTGTGTGGTTTAGGGTACTTTGTCTTTCTGGTCCTCAGTTTCATTTCTTGAAGGTAATAGTTACCATCCCACAGGATTTTTGTGAATGTTCAATGTGATAATATACAATGACCATTATCAGAATTAAGGTTATTAGTGAGGTTTGTCAAGTGTTCCTCACTTTCTAAGCATGCAGTTACTTCAGAGAAAGTAGGATATTAATTTGGTCCTCTTGTCCACCTTCAGATGCTTGCTCTCTGGATAGAAGAAATTACTAGAAATACATGCCTGCAGATCTCCCCTCATCCATTTTTATGATCTCAGTCATTTTCATGGGGATTTTCCTGCCAGGTTATCCCATGGCTGTCTCCTTCTTAGAATTCAGGTTTTAGTAAAAGAGCACACACAGGGGATCCTCCCTGATCATCCTAAGTAAAGCTTAGGGTTTACTTAGCTTTTCTTAGGGTGATCCACTGCCACCTCAGTCACTGTCATATCTTTACCCATTCTATTTTTCATAGCTTAGAACTTTTCCCATTTAATTACTTTTTATCATTGTTGTTATAATCCCTGTCCTCATTACCCCCCCATTGTACACCCACCACAAAGACAGGGCTTACTATCTGTTTTCTTCATTATGTCCCCCAAACACCTAGAACAGCAAGTAAGTACTCAAACATTTATCAACATTTATCAAAACACTACACTAGTCCCCATTTGTCTGTAGTTTCAGCTATCCATGGTCAAGTGCAGTCCAGTCCGGAAGTAGATGATCCTTCTTCTTGTATGTCAGGTCAATAGTAGCCGAATGCTATGTCGCAATGCCTATGTCATTCCCCTCACTTCATTTCCTCAGGTAGGCATTTTATCATCTCCCATCATTACAAGAAGAAGGGTGAGTATAGGATGTTAAGATATTTTGAGAGAGAGACCACATTCACATAACTATCACAGTATTGTTATAATTGTCCTATTTTATTATTAGCTATTGTTGCAAATCTCTTATTTTGCCCAATTTATAAGTTAAACTTTATCATAGGGTTATATAGGAAAAAACATAGCATATGTAGGGCTTGATACTATCTGTGGTTTCAGGCAGTCACTGGAGGATTTGGAATGTTCCCTACAAAGATGGGGGGACTATTATATAAGCAACTTGCTTTCTCTATATTGGTTAATTATACAAGGTATAAAAGCAAATGTTACCAGGTTGTAGGATTACACTTATAAATTGGGCGAGCCCCCAATAGGTTAATGAGATTAAAATGGGGCGTGGAATTTCTGTCAAGTGTTGGTAATTTCCCTAGATACCAATGTATCTCATATCACCAGAGGATGTAATTATCCTTAGACTGAGGGGGCAACTTCATAGGGAAAATGTCTTAATTTAACAGTTAAAAAGCATGTGTAAGATTACAGGAGATTACACCATTGTTAAAATGTTCGCTTTGTGGTTAACTCACACTAAATTACCACTTTTGGAGATCAGGGAGGTCACATGCTCAGAAGTCGGCTTGCTGTCTCTTTACATGGTATAAGTTAAAATCTCCCCAAATCTTCTTCCCCTTCTTCCCCACAAGGTTTGAAATTCCCCATCTTGGCATCATTTCATAGGCCCTCTCAGAGACAAGTACACTGTAAGTTAAAATGGTATCACAACCTATCTGAAAGTGTCATTAAGCAAACATTATTTAAGGCAGGGTCTAGAGGAAGTAGAATGGAAATTCTGAGAGGAAGCAAGGAGTAGAGGAATGAAGAAAATATCTAGAGCATGGGGTGCTCCCAGGGAAGGGAGGTCTGTATGGACAATGATAGTGGATAATCCTGATCTTAGATGCCTAGAGATAGTGGTGAGGTTGGAGAGGACAGAGGTCACCGTCTGAGAATGAAGGACATTGGAAAAAGAGGCAAAGGAACTAGAGAAGCAAACTTCCCTTTTTTTATAGCTTTGCCTAAGACTAACTTCTCTCTGGAGATACTTGGTACTTTAGGACAGAAAATAAATAAGACCTTTTGAGGTTCCAACCAGTGAGGAGCTCACAGTTTAGGGATGCTGACATAGAGCAGATGATGGAGTATGCCATTGTAACCTAGGCAGCGAAATTATTAATGCCATCCAGATATGGTATCTAAGTAAACTTAACTGAATGTAGAAACAAGACCTCCTTACCAAACTCATGGGCCGCCTTCCTTTCTCTGATCAATTACCCTTTCATCCACTTTCTCTTCTAGATTCTAGAGATTAGGCCCATTTATTACATATAAAACTATAGCAATACTAATATGAACTTACTCAGGGCCCATGTAACCGCTCTCTGGCGTTAGAAATAAAGCAGTAGAAATGGAGTTGAAGCTCTGCATATTTTTTCTCAAGTAGTAACCAGTAGCATGAATTTCGTGTTTCATTCCTAGCAACTTTTTTCTTTGCCTTCATTCGCTGGATTGAAACATGTTGTTAAATACAAACTTTTATCCCAAAGTATGTAGTATCTTTCTCTTATTTTAAGATTTTATTTATTTATTTGACAGACAGAGATCACAAGTAGGCAGAGAGTCAGACGGGGGGGGGGGGGGGGGGGAGGGAGGGAAGCAGGTTCCCCACTGAGCGGAGAGCCCGATGCAGGGCTCGATCCCAGGACACTGGGATCATGACCAGAGCTGAAGGCAGAGGGTTTAACCCACTGAGCCACCCAGGCGCCCCTGTAGTATCTTTTGCATTTATAAAATTTTACATAAGTGACATCACAGTATTTGTATTCTTCTACAACTAGCTTTGTGTCTTTTTTTTTTTTTTAAGATTTCATTTGTTTATTTGAGAGAGAGCAAGCGAGTGAGAGAGAGAGCATGAGCTGGGGCAAGAGGCAGAGGGAGAGGGAGCCGAAGGCAGATGCTCAACCTATTGAACCACTCAGGCGCCCCCTTAAGATTACATTTAAATAGCAAACAGAAAACACCACAAGTTGAGAAAAGAGAATCTGTGAAAAGGAGAAAGTTTTATATATTATCTTTAATGGGACTTGCCCTCACAGCCCAGCTTTTTGGACAAAGGGCCATACAATTTGATTTTACACTGAGCCTAGCAAATTTTGTGGATGGCCCTGCTTAAATGTCTTTCCAAGCACAGCATCCCAAAAGTTTGATAGATAATATTTCCACTCTAATTCAGTTCCAAATATTTTTAAAATTTCACTGTGATTTTTTTCTCCTTTTAGCCATGGAGTATTTAGAAATGAATTTCTTATCTTTCAAACATATGGGGGTCTTTCTAGCTATTGCGTTATTATTATTTCTAGATTATCTTCAGTCAGTTGAGATTTCAGTCCTTTCAAGCTTGTTGCTTTGTGATGCATGTGGTCAATTTTAATAAATGTTCTTTGTGCACTTGAAATATATATATGTGTGTATACATATACATACATATATGTGTGTGTATATATACACACATATACATACATACATGTATGTATATGTATACATACATATATGTATATATATTCTGCAAAATTGGGAGCAGTGTTTTATATGTGTTCAGTCCGGTTTGTCAGTTGGGTTGTTTTATATCTTCTATAGCTTTATTGAGTTTTTTCCTGCTAAGTTGCTGAGAGAAATATGCTGAAATGCCCCTGTACTATTATGGCATTTTCTATTTTTCGTTTTAGTCCTGTCAATGATTATTTTATAAATTTTGACATTTGTTGTATTGTGTTTCCATTTTCATTTGTTTCAAGATTTCTTTTCTTTTGATTTCATCTTGACCTATTGGTTATTCAAGAATGTTGTATCAGATTTCCACACATTTGTGAATTTTCTAGTTTCCTCTGGTTACTGATTTCTAGTTTCATGCCACTGTGGTTGGAAAAAAGTACCTTTCAATCTTTTTACATATGCTAAAACTTGTTCTGTGATTTAACATCTGATCTATCCTGGAGAATGTTACATATGCACTTGAGAAGGAATGTGTATTCTATAGCTGTTCACTAGAGTGTTCTGTATATGTCTTTCAGGTCCATTTGGTCTAAAGAATAGTTTAAATCCAATGTTACCTTATTGATTTTCTGTCTAGAGATCTATGCCTTACTGAAATGGGGTATTGAAGTTCCCATCATTGTATTGTTGTCTGTTATTCCCTTCAGATCTATTAGTATTTTACTCCCTTCAGATCTGTTAGTATTTGCATAATACATTTAGGTTCTCTGATTTGGGGTGCATATAAAAATATTAAATCCTCTTGATGAATTATCCCATTTAACATTAAATAATGACCTTGTCTATAGTTACAGTTTTTGATTTTTTTCTAAAGTTTTTATTTACTTAAGTAATTTCTACACCCAACATGGGTCTTGAAGTCATGACCCCCAACCAAGATCAAGAGTTACACACTGTCCTGACTGAA
Organism: Taxidea taxus jeffersonii; assembly: GCA_003697995.1. Classification (NCBI taxonomy): domain Eukaryota; kingdom Metazoa; phylum Chordata; class Mammalia; order Carnivora; family Mustelidae; genus Taxidea; species Taxidea taxus. Next base: position 26,331 of record ML099370.1, read on the forward strand.
CCAGCCAGGTACCCATACAGTTTTTTATTTAAAGTCTATTTTGTTTGATATGAGAATAGCTCTCGGGGCACCTGGGTGGCTCAATCATTAAGCATCTGCCTTCAGCTCAGGTCATGATCCCAGGGTCCTGGGATTGAGCCCCACTTTGGGCTCCCTGCTCAGTGGGAAACCTGCTTCTTCCTCTCCCATTCCCCCTGCTTGTGTTCCCTTTCTCGCTGTGTCGCTCTCTGTCAAATAAATAAAATCCTAAAGAAAAAAAAAATAGCTATCCTTATCTCCTTTGGTTTCCATTTGCATGGAAAATCTTTTTTCTATACCTTCATTTTGAGCCTGTGTCCTTGAAGCTGAAGTGAATCTCTTGTAAGTAGCATATAGTTGGAGTTTGTTTTTACATATATTCTATGCTTTTGATTGGTGAATTTAATGTTTACATTGAAAGTAATTATTGATAGGTAAGGACTCACTATTTCTATATGTGAATTGTTTTTTGGCTGTTTTTTTTAGTTCTTTCTTTCCTTTCTTGCAGTCTTCCTTTTGAACTGATGATTTTTTACAGTGGCAAAGTTTGATTGCCTTCTCTTTATCTTGTGTGTTTCTACTTCTGTATTTTCTTTCCATCCTTTTGTCTCTGTATAATATCTCATGATACGTTCTACTGTCATATTTGTCCATTGAGTTCTTTTTTTAAAAGATTTTATTTATTTATTTGACACAGAGAGAGAGAGATCACAAGTAGGCAGAGAGGCGGGGGTTGGGGGGTGGGAAGCAGGCAGAGCAGGGAGCCTGATGCTGGACTCAATCCCAGGACCCTGAGGTCATGACCTGAGCCGAAGGCAGAGGCTTTAACTCACTGAGCCACCCAGGCGCCCCATGTCCATTGAGTTCTTAATTCCAGTTTTTATGTTTTTCATTTTTATAATTTCCATTTATTTATTTATTTCTAAAGATTTTATTTATTTATTTGACAGGGAGAGACACAGTGACAGAGGGAACACAATCAGGGGAGAGGGAGAAGCAGACTCCCCACTGATCAGGGACCCCCCCCAGTGTGGGGCTGGATCCCAGGACTATGGGATCATGACTTGAGCCCAAGACAGACACTTAAGGACTAAGCGACCCAAGCACCCCAACTTATTTATTTTTTTTAAAGATTTTATTTATTTATTTCATAGACAGAAGTTGAGGAAACAGGCAGAGGAAGAAGGAAAAGCAGACTTCCTCCTGAGCAGGGAGTCTGATGTGGGCTCCATCAAAATAGCAAAATATGAGAAGACAAGATAATATATCACAGAGACAGAAAGACAGAAAATAAAATACATAGAAAATACATACAAATGGAGTTTTGGACATAAAATTTTAAGTAACTCTACTTAAAATGTTCAAGGAAATAAAAAAATTGAGACATTTGGCAAATAGGTGGAAACTGTATAAAATAAACAAGTGGAGGGGCGCCTGGGTGGCTCAGTCAGTTAAGCTTCTGCCTTCGACTCAGGTCATGATCTCAGAGTCCTGGGATGGAGCCCCACATCAGACTCCCTGCCTCTGCTTTCAGCTCAGGTCGTGATCCCAGGGTCCTGGGATCGAGCCCCGCATTGGGCTCTCTGCTCAGCAGGGAGCCTGCTTCTTCCTCTCTCTCTGCCTGCTTCTCTGCCTACTTGTGATCTCCATCCATCAAATAAGTAAATAAAACATTTTAAAAAAAAACATTAAAAAAATTCCTCCAGGGGCGCCTGGGTGGCTCAGTGGGTTAAAGCCTCTGCTTTCGGCTCAGGTCATGATCCCAGGGTCCTGGAATCGAGCCCCGCATCGGGCTCTCTGCTCGGCAGGGAGCCTGCCTCTCCCTCTCTCTGTGCCTGCCTCTCTGCCTACTTGTGATTTCTGTCTGTCAAATAAATAAATAAAAATCTAAAAAAAAAAAAAAATTCCTCCAAGTACCCTACCCTTATGGTAGATTACTTTCCTTAATTGATAGTCATCACAATTAATCCCTTTAAAATTTACCTTGTACTTTCACACACTGTCTCCATTTTAAGGTTGGTATTGGAAGACAGTACTTTTCTTCTTTTACAGGGGGAGGGGTAGAAGGAAGAGGGAGAGAGACTCTTAAGCAGGTTCCTTGCCGGTGTGGAACACCATGTGCGACTTGATCTCAGAACTTGATCATGACCTGAGCCAAAATCAAGAGTTGGGCGCTTAACTGACTGAGTCACCCAGGTGCTGAGGCAGTACTGTAATAAAAGTTGTTTTGCATTGAGCTTCTCTCTAAGACCTGATTTTGCCTAAATTGAGTCAAAATTTGCATTATAGTAGAGTCTAGAATTCTAGAGTATTTGAAGTTAATGTGGAGGTTTCCTCGGTCAAGTTATCTAGTAAATATACATACAAAAACATAAGTCTGTCTTTTTAATTCTGAAGTCACTAATGAAATCACTAATAATAATTCCAATAAAATAGGAAGAAATATGGATTAACTGTCAAGCATGATAAACCCAAAGACGCCATCAAAAGATCAAACTTATAGCTGATATGTCTTTTTTTTTTCTGCAAGTATGAACTCCCATATAATTTGTAAGAGTAAATCAATAGAGCAGATAGTATTTGGAATTTGGGTTTCCTGGCTCTTATGAGCTTTGTCAAAATAATGGAGTAATATTGCCCTTTCTTGCCTTTACCTATTCACCTTGAAAGAAAGTGCTCTTTAGCAAAGAGAGTATAAAGTGCTGAGGAGAAGTCTTTGGTGCTGAGAGTTCTGGTCTGCACAGTCTGAATGTGGGTGAGTTTCCTGCTGTTGTATACTGAATGGTACTCTTTTTGGGCTCCCATACTGTTAGGCAAATTTTAGGCCTGTGAGGAAAAAAGCAAAGCAAATGTTGCCAGAGGGAGCAGTGAGTCTCCTGCTGTTTTTCCCTTCTTCCTCCCTGGGGTGACCAGTAGACATTCAACACTTATCTGAGAGTTTGGGTGATCTAGAAAGAGAAACATTTCCATAGGCCAGTGTTTTACTAATATGGCTGTGGATGAGAATCAACTGGAGGCACTTGTTAAAAATACAGATTTCTAGTATCAGAGTCATTGGAGATAAGTGCTGAGAATCTGTATTTTTTTCCATTTTATTTTATTTTATTTTCAGTGTTCCAGCATTCATTGTTTATGCACCACACCCAGTGTTCCATGCAGTATGTCCCTCCAGAATACCCACCACCAGGCTCACCCAACCTTCCACCTCCCTCCCCTCCAAAACCCTCAGTTTGTTTCTCAGAGTCCACAGTCTCTCATGGATTGTCTCCCCCTCCAATTTCCCCTAATTCACTTTTCCTTTCCTTCTCCTAATGTCCTCCATGTTATTCCTTACACTCCACAAGTAAGTGAAACCATATGATAATTGACTCTCTCTGCTTGACTTACTTCACTCAGCATAATCTCTTCCAGAATTTTTAATTTTATTTTATATTTTATTTTAACAAGTGGTACAGGTCATTTTGGTGCATAAAGAGTTTGAGAACAATTGGTTAAAATTTAAGACCATGGTCTTTAGAGTCAGGTGACTCTCAATTCAAATTCAAGCTTTGACACTTATTAACTGTACTTATAAGCCAATATTTCTTATGTTATCATATTCTTTCACTTCCATACTCTCTTGTGTGATAATCTCTCAACTGCATATGCTTAATTAGGTAGTTTTCTAGTTTCTTCTTCCTAGTGTAGGGGAAAATATTTGTATTAGGGTAAAGATTAATATGCCATAGCAAAACAACAACAACAACAACAACAACAAAAATAAACTCTATCAGCTTAAATGAGATAGATAGCTTCATTTATGTGGTAGCCCAGAAATGGGTGGATCAGGTCTGGCAGGGTGGCTTTACTTCATATAGTGATTCAAGGAATTAGGTTTCTTCCATCTTGTTGCTCTGCCTTCTTCTAGGGTATACTCCTTCTTTTCTTTTCTTTTTTTAAAATTTTATTTATTTATTTGACAGACAAAGATCACAAGTAGGCAGAGAGGCAGGCGGGGGTCGGGGGGAAGCAGGCTCCCCGATGAGCAGAGAGCCCGATGCGGGGCTCGATCCCAGGACCCTGAGATCATGACCCCAGCCGAAGGCAGAGGCCCCAACCCACTGAGCCACCCAGACGCCCCTACTCCTTATTTTCATAGTTGAAACTGGTTCACCTCCAAATTCATGTTCCTGATTTTAGGAAAGGGAAAAAAGAGTACAGGGCTAGTCATTTCATCTTCTATTTTATTTTATTTATTTGACAGAGAGAGCTCACAAGTAGACAGAGAGGCAGGCAGAGAGCCCGATGTGGGGATCAATCCCAGGACCCTGGGATCATGACCTGAGCCGAAGGCAAAGGCTTAACCCACTGAGCCACCCAGGTGCCCCGTGATTTCATCTTCTAAGAGATGATATGAAAATTCCACTCTTTGCTTCTACTCTCATCCTATTGGCTCAACTAAGTCACATATTCACAATTAACTTACATGGAAGCTAGGAATATAATGTCTATCAGGGCATTCAGGGTCCCAGATAAAACTTAATGTCCCTGTTGTTAAAAGGAGAGGATAAATCCTAGGAGACAGAGTCTCTGACACAGCCCCCAATTTATGGGAAACCAAATGGCTAAGTGGTTAATGCTATGGGCTTTCCACAGTGTACTCTAAAGTGAGCCATTCTTGGGGCGCCTGGGTGGCTCAGTGGGTTAAAGCCTCTGCCTTCGGCTCAGGTCATGATCTCAGGGTCCTGGGATCGAGCCCCGCATCGGGCTCTCTGCTCAGCAGGGAGCCTGCTTCCCTTCCTCTCTCTCTGCCTGCCTCTCTGCCTACCTGTGATCTTTGTCAAATAAATAAATAAAATCTTAAAACAACAACAACAACAACAAAAATAAAGTGAGCCATTCTTAAACCTCTCTAAAAATGTGTTCATCTGCAAAACGTGGATAATAATAGTATCTTTAAAAAAATAGTATCTTTGGGACACCTGGGTGGTTCAGTTGGTTAAGTGGCTGCCTTAGGCTTAGGTCATGTTCCCATGGTCCTGGAATCGAGCCCTGAATCAGGCTCTCTGCTGGGCATGGGGACGGCTTCTCCCTCTCCCACTCCCCCTGCTTGTGTTTCCTCTCTCACTGTGTCTCTCTCTGTCAAATAAATAAAATAAAATCTTTTTTAAAAATAGTATCTTTTTCATAGGATTATTGCTAGGATTTTATAAAATAATCCATGTAAACTCTTAACCTATTGCCTGGTATAGAGTAAGCATTCATAAGTACTAGGCTGCTTTTACTAGTAGTGGTATTTATATTGGTATTTAGTATTAATGCAACAGGCTCTTGGAGGGTAGGGAAGAGTAGATCAGAGATGGCATCATGGAGGAGGCTGCATTGGAGCTGGTCTCTGAAAAATAGGGTTTTTATAGATGGTCATAGAAGGGAAAGAGCAGACCACCTGGGTGGCTCAGGTCCTGACCCTCAGGTCCCAGACCCAGGCCCCTCTACCGGCTTCCTGCTCAGTGGGGAGACTGCTTTTCCTTCTCCCTCTGCCCTCCGCCCCCTTCCCGTGCTCTCTCTTTCTAATAAATAAATAAAACCTTTTGAAAAAAAAAAAAGGGAAAGAGCATTCCTGAAAGAAGCAACAGTAGGAAGTAATTTATTCAACTATTACTGAGCATCTACACCTGGCAGGTATTAATAGTTCAGTGATTATGGGCATGGGCTTTCAGTCATGCAGGAAAGGGCCTTAATATTAGCTATGTCATTTATTCATCTCTTCATGGTTCCAGCTTATACCATATGGTACTTCCACCTCTGTCTCATCCCTTCACCACCTGTATTGGCCATTCATGCTACCCTCTATAACTCTTTCTTAACTGTACAATTTGATAATGACTTATTAGAAGGAGCAGAGAAAAATTCCTTCAGAGGTAGTCAGCACCACTTAACTCCACTTCCCTATATATGCAGTTATGTGGTTGGAAGTCATCCTTTTTTCTCTCTTAATTCCCAGTTGTGAAATGGGTTCCGATTTTCTTGCCTACATATGATGACTATGAGGTTGGATTCACTGTTCTGATCAATTATATCTTAGTGTGTTAGTTTTTTGATGTTAGTTCATGATCCTAATGTATTTCCTTATTAATTTGTCAGTTATTCTTTTTAGTCTTTCTAGTGGTTGTTCTAGGGTTTAGAAAATACATCCTTAACTTAATGAAAATTTACTTTTAAAATATTATGCCCTATTGTTTTCCAATAGCTGGGGATTGGGGAGAATATAAAGTGTTTCTCCGTTTGGTTTTTTTTTTCCCCTATTTAGGTGGGTCAGGATGGGTAGAATGGGCTGGGGTTGGGTGTTTTCCTTCCCCAGGTGAGTTAAGCTGATAATACCCCAGCAGGTTAGGCTCTTGTTAATTAGTTTCCCCTGATGGCAGGCGTGTTAACAGCAGAGTTCTCTGGGTATTTCAAGATGGTTCCATTTTTCCTGCCAGAAGTCCAAGTGAGTTTTCTTGATATTTACTGTGGGAACCTGGTTGAGCTCTTACAATATTGCTGGGACCCCTTTCTGTGACTGGGGCCTCCTGGAATTTTTAGGTCACGGAGTTGCCCACACTGAGCCTCCGGTAATTCCTGTTAGAGTTCAGGTTTTCTTACCCTGGCTATCGTTGCCATGGTGGTTTCTGCTCCAGAGCAGAGATTCAGATAAGCTACGACTCCCTTCCTGTATTTGCCTGTTTATTGTATTGGGGGCTGACATTTGCTTTGTGTCCTCCCCTCTCTGACAAATCCAAGAAGAGTTGTTGATTTTTCAGTCTGTTCAGTTTTTTACTTGTTAGAATGGAGTGGTAACTCCAAAGGTCCTTACATGTGAAACCAAAACCCAGAAGTCTGACATAGAATTTTTTTTTTTAATATTTTTAATTTTTTTTTAAGATTTTATTTATTAGTCAGAGAGAGAGAGCGAGCGAGCACAGGCAGACAGAGAGGCAGGCAGAGGCAGAGTGAGAAGCAGGCTCCCCGCCGAGCAAGGAGCCCGATGTGGGACTCGATCCCAGGATGCCGGGATCATGACCTGAGCCGAAGGCAGCCGCTTAACCAACTGAGCCACCTAGGTGTCCCTCTGACATAGAATTTTTACAGAGAGGGGCACCTGGGTGGTTCAGTCGTTAACCATCTGCCCTCAGCTCGGGTCATGATCCCAGGGTCCTGAGATGGAGCCCCGCATCAGGCTCTGCTCAGCAGGGAGCCTGCTTCGCCCTCCCCACTCCCCCTGCTTGTGTTCCCTCTCTGGCTGTCTGTCTCTGTCAAACAAATAAATAAATAAATTTAAAAAAAAATTTTAAAAAAGGAATTTTTACAGAGGTAATCAAGTTAAAATGAGGGCATTAGGGTAGACTCTATTCCAATATGACTGGTATCCTTATTTAGGTTTCTTGTTTAAAACAAACCAAAAAGAGGATCTTTACTTGACTTTTTCAATTTCTGTCTCTACTGAAATTCCCTGTCCATGTTTGCTGTCTACTTTTTTCACTAGCTCCTTTCATATGTATCATAATTCATTTGATATAATGTGCTCTTTAACAAAACAAAGTTCTTTTAAGTCCCTCTCTGATAGTTTTGACACCTGAGCCATCTCTGTTGATTGCTTTGCCTACTAACAATGGCCTGTTTTCAGGTCAATGTGTCTCATAATTTTTTATCAAATGGTTAGAAGAGTAGAGACTGAAGTAGATTTTATTTATGTCTGGGAATGGGCTTCCTCTTATTCTGTCAAGCCTTTAATGTATGGTTGAGTCAACGTCGTCAGGAGTTAAAGTGAATTTGGATTTTTTCATGTTTATTGTTACATTCAAGACATCAGTTTTCAGATTATTCTAGCAATGGGTGCTATTATCTTGTCCTTAAAGTTGTGGCTGGATTGCCAGATGGTTTTTATCAATGTTTACGTTGGCCTGGATGCCTGCACCAAAAAGGGGGTCTCTCTTCATGTTCTTTCCCCTCCCACAATGGTAAAATGCTATTGCTTGTTATTTGTGCAGTGCTGATTGTGAGAGTTTGGGAGTGATTCTCTGTTGTTCTCATACTGTCTAGTCTTAAGCAGACCCTGTTAGTTTACCAGTTTACAGCTTTTGTAACAACTTGAACTCAAATCAACAAACTCAGGTGAGAAAACTCAATGTAAAATCCAAAGCCCTCATTCTACCTCTATCCCAGCAACCCCATTTCAGTGTTCCCCACACTTACATAAACTCTAATTATTATTATTTCTATTTTTGAAGATTTTTATTTTTAAGTAATCTCTACATCCAACGTGGGGCTCAAATTCACCCAGAGACTAAGAGTTACATGCTCTACTGACTGAGCCAGCTAGGCACCCCTAAATTCTAATTATTTTGCCTCCTCATGTCCTCCATCTTTGGCAGCAGGAGTGGTTACATGTTTTAGGAATATGTTCTTTTTTTTTTCTCTTAGATTTTATTTATTTATTTATTTGAGAGAGAGAGAGAGAGAGAGAATGAACGTGCATGCAAGCTGGGGGAGGGGCAGTGGGAAAAGGAGAGATAATCTCAAGCAGGCTCTCCGCTTTGTAAGGAGCCCAATGTGGGGCTGGATCCCAGGACTCCAATTCATGGCCTGAGCCAATCAATAGTTGGACGCTTAACCAACTGGACTATCCAGGTGCCCCTAGAAGTATGTTCTTGAATTGGGGAAGGTTTCAAAAAGGGTAGTTTTGCTGGAGCTGGTAGCTGAAAGATGGCCAAAATCTCCATAGGCAGGGGGTACTTGGCTGCCTCAGCCAGCAGAGCATGCAACTCTTGATCTCTGGGTCATGAGTTCAAGCCCCATGTTGGGTGTAGAGCTTACTTTAAAAAAATTGTTTTTTTCATAGGCAGAAATGGTTGGACAAGAAATTCCAGAAAGAAGCCATGACTAAGAATAAAAGGTAGTTAACATTGGAACAGGTATGGTGTGCCCCTCTAGCAGTATAATGATGTTTAAAGGTACCATCTAGGTACCCACAGAACTCACTGATGAAAAGATATAACTATGCTGAGACTTGGGACCATATTTTTACCCCATGCTGGCATAAAAGACCATACTTGTTGTCTAAGCGTAGTGTTTGGGGTTATGAGCCTATTATATCATATAGTGTTTCCTCACATTTTTATCAGCCTGCCAGTGGCCCAAAGGAATGTTCCCATATTCCAGAGAGGAATTATTCCAGAATAAAAATAATAAGCATTATCCTGTTTGTTTTGTTAGAGTATAAAATGTTGCATACATTTTTATCTGGACTAGAAACCAAAAACCAAGGAAAATTGTGTGTCAGTTTGTGGAGAGACTAATTACTACAGTATCATATTGTGTCCCATTCTTTTCCATGCCACCTCCACCCATCTGCCTATCTATTCTGTTAGCAAGAACAGTGAAGGGTTGGAGGGGGATGAATACCAAAGTTAAAAGAAAACTCCTGTTCATTTCTCCTTAGCTGCTCAAAAAACCCCAAAACTTCAGAGGATAGAAAAAAATCAGTCTCTAGTTTTCCTGGATTTACTTGGTTCATCTGAAGCAATTTATCCAAATAAACTTTCCTTGTACTTCTGTAGTGCTTAATAAGAAATTTTTAAGAAAATAATATTTTAGGGGCACCTGGGTGGCTCAGTCAGTTAAGCATCCGACTCTTGATTTCGGCTCAGGTCGTGAGCTCAGGTTCATGAGATGGAGCCCCACATTGGGCTCTGCACTGAGCGCATAGCCTGCTTAAGATTCTCTCTCTCTCTCTCCCCCTTTTCCTCCCCTCACCACTCCTACATGCACACACATACACACACTCTCTCTCTCTAAAAGAATATTTTAAAGGTTCTAAGAAATAGGCTTAAGAAAATGGATTATGGTATAATAATTTCTTGTTTAAATCCAAATCAAACTACTTTATCACCTGACATTATTACCACTTTTTTTGATGCTTTTAAATTAGTCAGTAGGTGAAGAGAGTGGGTCACCACACTGTTGGTATAATGATATTGCTGGGGAGGGGGGTCATCTTGATGGACACAAACCCTCCTCACTCATGCTGAAATGGAACTGTGATACGAGATTAGGGAAATTCTTGCAGCTTGTATATATTCCTGCAGCACATTATATATTTATGTCCAGATCTAGGTTTGTTTCAAAGCTTTTTTGCTGTTCTTTCATGGCTCTGCCAATTGATGGGTAAGGGATTCAGCTTCCTGTGCTAGGGCTTCTCCTAAGGGAAAGAAATGGCATACTTCCATTTTTATATAAATAGGCTGAATTTCTGTTTCTCTAAGCTTCCATTTTGTGTTCCCAGGGAAAAACAAAAGAAAGATACAGCTGATTAGGTCCATCCCCCCAGGGTATGGTATTGGGCCAAAGAAATGCCCTGTGTGATTGCTTTTGTTTATATTTGGTGTGCTTATAAAAAATAAGAGCAAGCATTCATTAGGTTTTCATGTTGCAAGTTTCATTTTTAATCTTTTTTAAAGTTCACGTTTCATTTTTAATCTTTCCAGTAGCCCTGTGAAGTAGGTGTTATTATTTCCATTTTATAAAGATGAGGAAACTGAGCCTCAGAGAGTGGAAGTGACTTGCCCAAGGCACACAGCTAGAGTTGGAGCTGGGGTTTTCTCTATGGATTCCAGGCTCTTAAGCAGGAACTGGCAAAATTTTCTGTAAAGGGCTGGATAATAAATGTTTTTAGGCTTTGCAGGCCATATGGTCTCTGTTGCAACTACTCAACTCTGCTGTTGTAGCAGAAAAGCCATCACTACTAGATAAATTAATGGATGTGGCTGTGTTCCAATAAAACTTTATTTACAAAAGCAGGTGGAGGGATGTAGCCTGTAGGCTATTATTTGTTGAACTCTGCTCTTTAACCACTCTGAAATATTGTCACATTGTTAAGGATTGTTCTTCTATGGGAGATATGCAGCACTCTTAGGCTTACAGAATAAAAAGTCAAAAGGACACGTAATATTTGTACCCTTTTGTTCATAAAATATTTCCATATTTGTATCTATATATATTTATATAAATGGATGGATGTGATGTGCCAGTGTACATAAGCATAGATATGTAGGTGCATGTACGGTTATGTGTGCATAAGTGTGCATGAGTTTGGGATATGTACACACACACATATATACCCACACACATCTCACCATATTTTAGATATATGTTAACATTTTAAAATGTTAATTGTGGTTATCTCTTGAGTTAGGGAATGTTTTGCATTTTCTTCTATAAAAGGGTTGGCTTTTCTAATTTTTCTGTAATGCATATTTATTACTAACTGGAATCAGAACACATTATAAAAACAAATTTATCAGTTTTTTTTCTATGTGGGAGGCACAGAGATGGAAAAAAAGCATATGTAGCCTTGGGTAGAAGCTAGAACCAGGAGAGAGACAGGCTGCTGAGGAGAGTACTAAGGTTTCACAGATCTGACAGCATGAGTTTTTGATTTTTCAGCTCCATATGTATTCTTATTGACTGATCTGTGAAGATGAATCTTTGCCTTTTAAATGCTTTTCCTTTCCTAGTTATGATATTAAATTTTGTCAGCAGGTATTAAAGAGACATTAGAAGGAGAAAAAAAATTGCTTTCTGATTCCAGTGTGCATACACAATAAGCTACTCCAGGACAAGTGGCTTCCCCACCTGTCCAGCTCCGAGGAAGCGAGAGCAGCCTCTCCAGTGCCTGGCTTCTATGGTGCATGGGATCTAGCAGTTCCTGGGGGCCCCAAGCTTTCCCCAGTAACGCCCTCTCAGGTAATTTTGTAGTAGAGTGCATCTGCTAAAACACTTCCCATGAATCCCCTTGAGAATGAGTTTCTGACAAGTTCCAAGAGCAGATTTCTAGCACGTTTTACTGGTGTGGCACCATAGCAGCTTCTCCGGCATCCAGTTAGCCTCTCCACCAATGTCAGCCATGTTGGAGGAGGTTGTGCGACTGAGGAGCTCTTCCTTTGGCATTCCATCTCAGCCTTTGGGATAGTGGTTGCTCCTTAGATATGCTATTTCTGTATTTGGAATGGTCTTTACTTCTTCCTAGCCAATCCCTTGTTACTCCAATTTTCTGTTCTAATTAATAGGTTTTTATATTTAACTTTCCCTGTTCAAATGACTGTGTCATTTATTTATCCTGATTGGACCGAGACTGATATACCAGCACACCGAATTTGGCTGCTTACGATATCTGGGGACCAAGTAGACAGACTCTTCTTCAGCAACTGAGAGGGAGCCAGCTAAAATTGGAAAGTGAATATTGACCTTTCTGACAGTTACAGAAGGACTGAATCAGGAGCAGATTTATAATCCCAAACCAAATGTTGTTGCTTTTACTTTCTGAGTTGGATGAAACTGCTCCCAGTCTCTCTCAATTTCACATTGCCTAATTGATATGGACTTTATATCTTCAAGTTAGTTTTGTGCATATGGCTAAATTATCTTTTTCTAGATGGCAGTGTTCTATAGTGGCAAGTATGGATTTGGAGCAAGGCAGATCTGTTTGAATCCTGACTTTATCACTCACTAGCTATATGACCTTATATAAATAAATCCATCTTTCTGAGTCAGTTTGGATTTCCCCTTTGTAAAAGGTGGACAATAGTACCAACCTAACGTGTTACTGAATGTTTAAGAACAGTGAACTTGTAAAGGTCACTGTATGGTGCTTCTTACATAGTAATTGCTAAATGGTAGCTAGTAATCATTGTTATTATTATTCAGCGTGCACAGAAAGTTACTTTCCAAGTAGATGTAGAGGAAACAAGAGTTATGGTCTTGAAGTTGGCCCCACACATTTGTGAAGAGCATATCTCAGCATGACAGTAGGAAGGACTCTTTCTCTCCCTAGCCCCTCTTCCTTTCAGGAAGACTCATATCTATAGGTTCTAACTGGACAATGAAGAGTCCGGATGGAGTCCGGGAGCAGATGTTGGCAGCAGCCCTGGCCCTATGAGGTCCTGACTGAGCTCAGCATGCTTTTGTATGAGTGAGAGGGGTGGACTCTCACTTAAACAAGAGTGACTCAAAATTAGGTAACGGTCACGTGATGCCAATAGTTACGATTCCTCCCGCTATCTTGTTAAGTAGGTTTGCTCTTGATTTGGCTTCCCATGATGCCCAAAGAATAAAGAGAGGGCTTATTTGATATGTGCGCCAGGATGCATGTATATGTTGGGTGGTGGTGAGCATCTTTTAGCTGGGATCCTGCCACGATTGACTCCTCACAAATATAACAGAATGTGCATATGTAGCTTGGCTCCCTTCTCATGTCTCTGTAAAACAAGACAGATTACATTTCTGCTTGCCTGAGATCATGTCCTGGCTGAGCTTCTGGTGTGTCACATCTGCCTCTCTGTGTGCGTCTGTTTGCCTCTGTACTTGTCAGTGACATTCATCAGTGGAGGGAAATAGCTTCTGCAGTTGCAGCTCTCTTAATGAATTTGGTCAGGCCTGGCTAAGTATGCCTGGTTTGGGCCAGTCTTCCATGGATGTAGGGGAAGTTATTGAGGGCTCGTTAACATTTAGTGACTGCTTTGTGCAAGATTCTGTACTGTTAGCAAATTATCTCCTTCCAAACCTGAGAAGACTACAAAGTCGTCTAATTGTATAGATGAGAAAACCAAGGCTTATGTTAAGTGATTTATTCAAAGTTACACAGCTAAAATGTGGTATTCATTCAAGGAGGGATTGTTTTGAGCAATTCCTATACCTGGAGAACTGTTCCAAGTGGTAGGGATATACCAGAAGACAAGAGAGACAAATACCCCTGACCTCATGGAGCTTGCATTTCTAATGGTGAAAGACAAAAATTGAAATACATGCTATATAGTGATAAGTGCTAAGGAGGAATATAAAGCAGAGAAGGGGTATAGGGAGTATGTATGTAAGACTGAAGTTTAGAGAAGGTGGTCAGAAAAGGTTATCGCTGAAAAGGTAACATTCGAGCAGAGCTCTGAGGGAGGTGAGAGAGTGAGCCATGAGAATATCTGCAGGGAAGAGCATTCCATGCAAAGGGAACAGAAATTTCAAAGGCTCTGATGCAAGAATATTCCTGGCATGGTCCAGGAACAACAAAGAGGTTAATGTAACTGGAGCAGAGTGAGCATAAGGAAGAGTAGGAGATGAGATGAGAGAGGTGATAAGGATCCGGGTTGTACAGGACCTTAGAGCCATTGTAAAAATATGGCTTTCACTCTGAAACTGGAGAGTTTGGGCAGAGGAGTGATATATGATATGACTTCTGTTTTAATAGGATCAGTCTATTATATTGAGAATCAACTTGGGTTAAGGGGTCTAGCAGGGAGGAAGAACACATTAAATGGTTTGTCCAAAGATTAAATCTTTGAGTTCAACTCTGTAAACATTGAATACAGGGCTGGATCTAGTATTTATGGAGTCTAAGGCTTTATACAATTTGGGGGGCCATTTTTAAGTGCAAGAATTCAGAAATAGATATATATGTGAGTTTTTTTTTAATAAAAAAAAAAAAGAAGAAGGGACGGGGAAAGGATCCCTCCAGTAAGGAACTCCGAAGCATAAGCTCCATCAGCTTCGTAAGTAACTGGGCCTCCAAGTGAATTACTACTTACCAGACATTATGCTAGGTCCTGGAAACAAAGGGATGGATAAATCACAGTGATTAGCCTGAGCACCTGGACTATTGAAAGCCTTCCTCTTCCCTTATCTCCTTTTCTTCAATCTGTCTAGCAAATGAAGATTTATTTTCCCGAATCACTGCTGTATCACTATAGTACTCCTCTTTCAAAAGCCTCTCATCAGCTTTTCCATTGCCTGTCAGGCATCAGAATCAGTTGAGGGGGTATGTGTGCGTGTGTGGTGGTGGGGGGGGGATGCTTGTTCAAAATGAGGGCTCCCTGGCCCCATCCCTAAACCTACTGAATCAGAGTCATTAGACTTGGGGCCTGTAATTAATTTTCGACAGTCTGTCCAGGTGATTCTGATGCAGATGGCTACAATTTAGTAGTAGCTAATGTGCCAAGGCCAAAGCTCCTTAATATGGGGATATCAGCCCTAATCTTGACCTATTCGCATCCTTGTTATTCTTCAACATAGACCTTCCGTTCTAGCCATTGTTCCCTAAGCATACTTTACACAGTCTTAACTCTATAGAACCTTTGGTCACTTTGCTCCATCTGGCTGAAATGCCTTCTCTCCTTACTGTCTCTCCAAATCTTCGCCATTCCTTCAGTTCTAATTCAGGTTTAGTCTCTTTCTTGGTGCCTTCTCTGACCCAAAAGCCCATAGTGTTCATACTCCCAGAGTACTCATCAGCAACCTCGTCATGTTTATTGCATTATTTTACGTCTTAGACATGTCTGTTATCTCAACCAGACCATAAACCCCCTCAGGATAGGGTCCATTCCTTTACGTTTTTGTATCTCCCAAGGGCCTTGCCCAGTACTGAGCAGGCAGAAAAAACAACAGGAGGAGGCAGGAAAGAGTGTTTATGCTCATAATGGAGCATTTTTCTTGTCCTTTATGTTCTCATTTAGTAGAGCATAACAAATTCCCAAACAACTACTTTTCAATGAACAACTCAGATTTGGTTCATAAATACAGGTTCCAAAAATACATTGAAGATAAAAACCTCTTTGGCTCACATTCTCTTGCTGCAGGAAGGTATTCGGTGATATACTACTGGATACCGGCTGCTATTTTAGTAAATATTTCAGGAATCAATTTATTCAGTGCTGTGGTTTTCAAATTTTTATCCAAGGTTGTATTTCATGTTTTGTTGCTCTTGAAGGGGTTTATCTGCATGCTGAAATAGTGTACTCCTAGGCTATTGGAAAAGAAACCCCAGCACCAAAGTATATGTAGAGGTTGCATTGAGGTTTCCTAATGATTATGACATTATACTTATCAAGGTTGAAGATAAGGCGATGGTTCCAGAGTCACTCTCTCATTAATATGTTCATGCAAGAATCAGTATAATATCTACATTTGCTAAAGGAGGGCAAACCTTAGGCACAGGTTAATAAGCCACGGTTAGGCAATGAGATTGTAATCTTGCTGAAAATTGAGTTTATGGAGATTTCGGTTTTCTATTTCTATAGGAGCGGCAGCATAGTTTATAGTCAAGTGATTTTCAAACTGTTTTCCACTGTCTTAGGGTTCTACAGAATTACTCTGATGGCCACTAAGAACAAGGGTCTGGTGGTTATGGCTGATAATGTTGTAAGAATGAGAGGGAAGTATTCAAATTTTATTTGGCTTCTGCCTGCATCACAAAAGGTAGAACTAAGCATGATAAGAATGAATCCAATGTCAAGTTAAGTTGAGTTTGTGACCTCAAGTCTCTTGGCATAAACAGTTTATATCCCAGGGGATTGATCACAGATGGGAGTATAGCACTGCTGTCAGGAATCTTTAAGGAGGGAGCGCCTGGGTGGCTCGGTTAGTTAAGCATCTGCCTTGGCTTAGGTCATGATCCCAGAGAGCTGGGATTGAGCCCTGCATTGGGCTTCCTGCTCGGTGGGGAGTCTGCTTCTCCCTCTGCTTGCCGCCCTCCTGCTTGTATGCTCACTCTCTGAAAAAATAATTTTTTTTTAAAGAAGGAATATTTAAGGGATAGTGAAAATGGACTAGGTCCATAAAGAAGCTGGAAGAGGAATAGATATTGTCCTGGTTTTCAGAATGGATGAAGGTAAATTCTGTGAAGTATAGACTCATAAACTCAACATGGTATTTTTTTTTTTTTAATAAGTGAACTCTATACCCAGCATGGGGCTTGAACTCACAACCACAAGATCAAGAGTCACATGCTCTACCAACTGAGCCAGCTAGGCATCCCAAGACTCATAAACTCAACTTTTATAATTCTTGTTTTCAATGTCATTGACTTCCACTCTTTACTTCCTTCCCTTTGCTTGCTTTGAGTTTATTTTGTTTCTACTTTCTTAAATCAGAACTTTTGGTTATTGATTTGAGACATTTTCTCTTTTCTAAGCAGTTAGTGCTATAAATTTCCTCTCAGCACTTCTTTAGCCATATCCCTCAAAGTTTGATGTGTTTATTTTTATTTTCACTTAATTCAATGTATTATTTTATTTTCTTTGAGAATTTTTCTTTGCCTTAAGGATTATTTAGATTTTGATTAGTTTCCAACTGTTTGGAGATTTTCCTGTTATCTTTCTGTTACTGATTTGGTTTATCTTGATATATGTTCCATGTACATGTGAAAAGAATGTATATTCTGCTGTTGTTGACTGGTATGTTCTATAAACGTCAGTTAGATCCTGTAAGTTGATCGTGCTATTTAGTTCTTCTATATCCTTGCTGATTTTCTGTCTAGTTCTGTCAGTTTTTGAGACAAGTGTGTTGAAGTCTTGAATTACCATTTTTTTTTTGTTTCTCCTTTCAGTCTATCAGTATTTGCTTCATATATTTTGCAGCTCTGTTGTTTGGGGCATAAAGATTGGAATTGCATTATGTCGTCTTGGTGACTGACACTTTTTCATTATAGAATGTTCTCTCCCTTGTTATCTCTGAAAATTTCCATTTCTCTGGTCTACTTATATGATATTAATATAGCCACTCTTGCTTTCCTTTGTTTAATATTCCCATGATATAACTTTTTCTATTCTTTTACTTCTAACCTGCATATATTCTGTTATTTGAAGTTTCTTTTATAAGCATATTATTGTGTCATATTTTGAAACTATTCTGCCATTGTGTCTTTTAGTTTGCATATTTAGACTGTATACTTTAATGAAATTATTGATATGCTAGGGCTTAAGTGTAACATTTTTTGTTTTCTATTCTCTCCGATCTTCACTTTTGTGTTTATTTTTCCTTCATTCTTTTGATTTACCTTTAGAATTCCATTATGATTTGTCTGTATTTTTTCCAGCTTTGTTGCGACATACTTCACATACCAAACAATTCAGCCACTTAAAGTACATAATTCAGTGGTTTATAGTGTATTAAATTGGACAATCATCACTACAATCTTTATCACCCCAAAAAGAAACCTTGTAACTCTCTAAGCAACCACTAACTTTCTCTGTCTATATATATATGCCTATTTGAGGCATTTCATGAATGGAATCATATAATGTGAGTTTTTTTGTGACTACCTTTACTGAGCATGTCTTAAATGTTCATCCATGTTGTACCATGTATCACTACTTCGTTCTTTTTATGGCTGACTAATATTCCATTAGCTAGATAGACTATATTTGTTTATCCATTCTTTAGTTGATGGACATTTGAGTTAACTCCACCATTTGGCTATTATGAATAATGCTTCTATGAACTTTTGTGTATAGGTTTTTGTGCGGACATGTTTTCATTTCTCTTGGGCATATACCTAGGAATAGGATTGCTTGGTTAAGTGATAACTCTATGCTTGAATTTCCAGACTGTTTTCAAAAGTGGCCGCAGTTTTATATTCCCACCAGCAGTATATGAGGGTTTTGACTTTATATCCTCACCAAACTAACTCTAATTATCCTAGTTTTTTTAGTATAGCCATCCCAGTAGGTATGAAGTATTACCTCATTATGGTTTTGATTTATGTTTCCCTAATAATGAATGACATTGAACATTGTTTCATGTGCTTATTGGCCATATCTTTGGGAAAATGTCTGTTTAGATCTTTTTCTGATTTTACAAATTAGGTTGTCATTTTATGATTGAATTTAGTAGTCCTTCATAATTTCTACTATGAGGCCCTTATTAGGTATATGAGTTGCAAATATTTTCTCCCTTTCTTTGAGTTGTCTCCATTTTCTTGGTAGGGTCCTAAGAAACACAAAAGCTTCTTAAAATTTTTTATGACATTTAAGTTGCTATTTTTTTCTTGCTAGCATTTTGGTGTCATATCTAAGATTCCATTGACAAATCCAAGGTCATGAATATTTATTCCCATTTTATCTTCTAAGAGTTTTAGTTTTGAATCTTACATTTAGGTTTTTGATTCATTTTGGTTTTGTTTTAAAGAATTTATTTATTTATTTGACACAGAGAGAGCACAAGGCGGGGGAGTGGCAGAGGGAGAGAAGAAACAGGTTCCCCATTGAGCAGGGAGCCCAAAGTGGTACTCCATCCCAGGACCCTGGGATCATGACCTGAGCTGAAGGCAGATGCTTAACCCACTGAGCCACCCAGGTGCCACATCATTTTGAACTTTTGTATATTGTGTGATGTACAGATCCAACTTCATTCTTTTATATTTGGCTATCAATTTGTCTAAGCACCATTTATTGAAAAGACTGTTCTTTCCGTGTTGAATTCTACTGGTGCCTCTGCTGAAAATCAATTGACCATAGACACATGGGCTTATTTCTAGCTCACAGTTATATTCCATTGAAATATGTCTATTCTTGTGCCAGCATCATGCTGTCTTGATTACTATTGTTTTGTAGTAGATTTTTGAATTCAGGAAATTTTAAACTCAACTTAGTTCTCTTCTAAAATTATTTTGCCTAGGAACACCTTGGGTGG
Organism: Taxidea taxus jeffersonii; assembly: GCA_003697995.1. Lineage (NCBI taxonomy): Eukaryota > Metazoa > Chordata > Mammalia > Carnivora > Mustelidae > Taxidea > Taxidea taxus. The sequence goes on from ML099370.1 coordinate 45,819, forward strand.
CTCAGTTGGTTGGGCGTCCGACTCTTGATGTCAGCTCAGGTTATGATTTTGGGATCCTGGGATTGAGCCCTGCATTGGGCTCTATGATCAGCATAGAGTTGGTTTCTCCCCCTCCCTCTGACCCTCCCCTCACCCTTGTGCTTCGTTCTCTCTCAAATAATTAAATAAAATCTTTTTAAAAAAAAGATGCCGGGTCGTCTGGGTGGCTCAGTCATTAAGTGTCTGTCTGCCTTTGACTCAGGTCATGAGCCCAGGACCCTGGGCTCATGACCTGAGTCATGTTCCTCGATCAGTGGGAAGCCTGCTTCTCCCTCTGCCTGCCGCTCCCTCTGCTTGTACTCTCTCTCTCTGGCAAACAAACAAACAAATAAAATCTTTATAAAATAAAATTATTCTGTTTATTATGGGTTCCTTGTGATTCCATAGGAATTTTAGGATCAGTTTGTTAATTTCTACAAAATAGCCAGTTGGTATTTTGATAGAGATTAAATGAAACCTTTAGGTTAATATGGGGGATTATTGCCACCTTAACAATATTAAGTGTTCCAATCTGTGATGGTTAATTTTATGCATCAATTTGGCTAGGCCACAGTACCCAGATATTTGGTCAAATATTAGTATGGATGTTGCTGGGAAAATATTTTTTAGATGAGATTAACATTTAAATCAGTAGACTAAATAAAGCAACTTGTCCACCATAATGTGGATGGAATTCATTTAATCTGTCAGAAGTTTTTTTTTTTTTTTTAAAGATTTTATTTATTTATTTGACAGACAGAGATCACAAATAGGCAGAGAGAGAATGGAGGAAGCAGGCTCCCTGCGGAGCAGAGAGCCCGATGCGGGGCTCGATCCCAGGACATTGGGATCATGACCTGAGCCGAAGGCAGAGGCTTCAACCCACTGAGCCACCCAGGCGCCCCAAATCTGTCAGAAGTTTTAAGAGAAAAAAGACTGACATCCTCAGAAGAAGGAATTCTATCTGCAGACTACCTTCAGACTGCCTTCAGACTCAAGCATCAACTCTTCCCTGGGTGCCCTGCATGCTTTATACATCTTTTATTAAATTTATTCCTAAGTAGTGTGTTCTTTTTGATGCTATTATAAATGGAATTGTTTTCTTAATTTCATTTTCATATTGTTTATTGCAAATGTATAGAAATACAGTTGATTTTTACATATTTATCTTGTATTTTGCAACCTTGCTTGACTCATTTATTTATTCTTATAGATTTTTTTAAAGATTTTATTCATCTATTTGAGAAAGAGAGAAAGAGCACAAATGGGGGAAGGGGAGAGGGAAAGAGAGAAGCAGACTCCCCACTGAGCAGAGTGCCTGGCATGGCCTTGATCCCAGGCCCCTGAGACCATGAACTGAGCCAAAGGCAGATGTTTAACTGACTGAGCCACCCAGGTACCCCTATTCTTATAGTTTAAAAAAATTGATTCTTGGGGTGCCTGGGTGGCTCAGTGGGTTAAAGCCTCTGCCTTCAGCTCAGGTCATGATCCCAGAGTCCTGGGATCGAGTCCCACATCAGGCTTCCACTCAGCGGGGAACCTGCTTCTCCTCCCTCTGCCTGCCACTCCCCTTGCTTGTGCTCTCTCTCTCCCCACCCCACCTCTGTCAAATAAATAAAATCTTAAAGAAAAAAGATTTTTTGAAATTTGATTATTTTGGAGTCACTGGCTGGTTCGGTCAGAAGAACATGTGATTCTTGTTTTCAGGATTGCGAGTTCAAGTCCCATCCACACTGGGTATGGAGCCTACTGAAAAAAATGGATTCTTTAAGATTTTCTACATACCAGATTATACAATGTGTGAATAGAGATAATTTTACATTATCCTTTCCAATCTGGATGTCTTTTATTTAATTTTCCTGTTCCTGGTTAGAATCTCCAGTAAAAATTTTGACTGGAAGTGGTGAGAACAGACGTTGTTGTTACCAGTCTTAGAGGTAAAACATCCATCTCTTACTGCTAAGTAGGTTGTTAGCTGTGGGTGTTTTGTAGATGCTTTTTAATCAGACTGAGGTTTTCCTTCTCTTCCTAGTTTGAGTGTTACTGACATGAAAAGGTGCTGGAGGTTGTCAAATGTTTTATCTGCATCTACTGAGATGATCCATGTATTTTTTGCTTTTTAATTCTGTTCATATGCTGTATTATATACATTGATTTTTTAAAATTTAATATACCCTCATGTTTGTGCAATAAATCACAGCTAGTCATGGTTATAATTCTTTCTATATGTTGATGAATTTGGTTTGCTAGTATTTTGTTGAGGATTTTTGAGTCTGTATTTTTTTTAAAGATTTTATTTATTTATTTGGCAGAGATCACAAGCAGGCAGACAGGCAGGCAAAGAGAGAGGAGGGAGCAGGCTCCCCACTGAGCAGAGAGCCCGATGTGGGGCTCGATCCCAGGACCCTGGGATCATGACCTGAGCCGAAGTCAGAGGCTTTAACCCATTGAGCCACCCAGGCGCCCCTCCCTTATGATTTCTTATTTGACCTATTGATTATTTAGGAGTTTGGTGTTTAATTGCACATGTTTGTGAACATACCAGATTTCCTTCTGTTACTGATTAATAATTTTGTTCTATTGTGGTTGAAGAACATACTTGGTATGATTTCTGTCCTCTTAAGGGTGCTGAGACTTGTCTTATGGCCTACCACGTGATTTATTGTGGAGAGTATTCCATGTGCACTTGAGAAGAATGTGTACCCTGCTGTTCTTGGGAGGTGTGCTCTATATGCCCATTAGGTATAGATAGAGTGTTATTCAGTTCTTCTGTTTCCTTGTTAATATTCTGTCTTGTTGTGCTATCCATTATTGAATATGGATTATTTAGTCTCTAAGTATATTACAGAATCAATTGTTTCTTCATTTCTGTCCAATTTTAGTTCATGTAATTTGGTGCTCTGTAATTGGGTGCATATGTTTATGAATATTATATATTCCTGATAGATTGTCCTTTTTGTCATTGTAGAATATCCCTCTTTATCTCTAAAATCACCTTTTTGTTTTAAAGTGTATTTTGTCTGATATTAGCATAGCCACTCCAACTTTCTTACTATTGCTGTTTGCATGATAGATCTTTTTCCATCCTTTTACTTTCAATCTATATCTTGGAATGTTAAGTGTATCTCCTGTAGATTTTTATCTATTCTGACAGGCTTTGCCTTTTAATTATGTTGTTACTGACATAATTTTGTTTATGCTATTTTTACTTTTTTGTTTTCCGTATGTCCCACACCTTTTTGTTACTCTATTTCTCTTGTACTGCTTTCTTTTGCATTAAGTGAATATTATCTAGTGTAAACTTTTAATTTCTTTAATTTTTCCACTTGTAGTTTTGAATTATTTCCTTGTGGTTCCTTAGGTTCACTATATAGATATTATCAGAATCTGCTCCAAATTTATACTAATTCACTTCCAATGAGACATAGAAATGTTACTCCTGTGTAGCTCTATTCCCTTTTTCTTCTTTTTGTGATGTTAAGGCTATATGTATTATATGTATTAAAAGCACAACACAGTGCTATAATTATTACTTCATGCAATTTGATATCTTTTAAAGAAACAGGAGCAAGAAGAACATTTATATATGTATAGATTTGTTATACTGACCTTATTTCCCATTACTGGATTCTATTTTATTTTTAAGATTTTTAAAAAAATTTTTTAAAGATTTTTTTTTTAAGATTTTAAGAGAGAGAGAGAGAGAGAGAGAATGAGCAGGGTGAGGGGCAGAGGGAGAATTAGGCCTCCCGCTGCGCAGGGATCCCTACATGGGGCTCCATCTAGGACGCTGAGACTAAGGCAGATGCTTAACAACTGAGCCACCCGGGTGCCCCCCCCTTACTGGTTTCTTCATTTATTCCTGTTGATCCATGTTACCATCTAGAGTCATTTCCTTAATCAAGTACAGCTCTGCTCCCTACCCCCGCCTTGGCATTATTGACAAATGTTACATTTCTATATATTATAGGGCCAGCAGTGAGATTATATATATATATATATATATATATATATATTTTTTTTTTAGTGGTTTTTTAAAAAAATTGTTTAAGAGAAGAAAGGAAAGAAATATAAATTTATACTCTCATGTAATGATATAATTACCTTTACAAGTACTTTTTGCTTTTTTGTGTGGATTTGAAATACTTTCTGGGTTACTTGCTTTTACACTTTCTTGTAAGGTGGGTCTGCTAGCAACAAGTTCTCTCAGATTGTGTTGATGAAGGAATGTCTTTACATTGCGTTTATTATTTAAAGATAGCTTTGAGGGATATAAGATTCTTGGTTGATAGTTTTTTGTTCTTATTTTGGCATTTTGAATATGTTTTTATCCTGCCTTCTGGCCTCCATTGTTTCTGATAACAAGTCAGCTGTTAATTTTATTGGAATTTCCTTATAAATGACTTTTTTTCTTGTTTCTTTCATGACTTTCTCCATGTCTTTTGGCTTTCACCACTTCTACTATGATGTATCTTTTTGTGGATCTGGCTGCTTTTATTATATTTGGCATTCATTGAGCTTCTTAGATGTGTAGATTAAAGGTTTTGATCAAATTTGAAAATATACAGCCATTGTTTCTTTGAGTATTTTTTTTTCTTCTCATTTCTCTCCTCTCTTTTGGCACTTCTATTACATGCATGTTGTATACTTTGCAGGTCCCATATTTCTCTGAAGCTCTCTTTTTTCTTTCTTTCTTTCTTTTTTTTTTTTTTTAGATGTAATCTCTACACCCAACATGGAGCCCGAACTCACGACCCGGAGATTAAGTTGCATGCTCCACTAAGTAAGTTAGTCAGGTGCCCTGACTCTGAAGCGCTTTTTATCTTCTTTTTTCCTCTGTATTATTTTGATTGTATAGTGTCTATAGGTCTATATTCATACTTGCTAATTCTTCCTTCCTTTCTCTTTTTTTTTTTTGCTAATTCTTTCTTTAAAAGGCAGTCCAGGGGCGCCTGGGTGGCTCAGTTGGTTAAGCAGCTGCCTTCGGCTCAGGTCATGATCCCAGCGTTCTGGGATCGAGTCCCACATCGGGCTCCTTGCTCGGCAGGGAGCCTGCTTCTCCCTCTGCCTCTGCCTGCCACTCTGTCTGCCTGTGCTCGCTCTCTCTCTCTCTCTCTAACAAATAAATAAATAAAATATTAAAAAAAAAAAAGGGGGGCAGTCCAAATCAACTATTGAGCCCCTCCAGTAAATTTTTCTTTTAAGTTATACTTTAGGCTTCAGAATTTCCATTGGGTTCTCTTTTATAGTTTCTGTCTTCCTGTTGACAGTCTCTATTTACTGAGACATTGTTATCATACCTTTTCTTATTTAAGCACGATATTCTTTAGTGCTTTGAATATGTTTTATACTGGTTACTTTGAAATCTTTGTTCATTAAATCTGACATCTGTCCACTCTTCAGGCGATTTCTGTTGCCTGCTTTCCTCCCACGTATGGGTCAGACTTCACTGTTTCTTTGCATGTCTTGTAATTTTTTTGTTTGCAATGGGACGTTTTAGGTAACATATCGTAGCAACTCTGGTTACAGGTCCACATTCCACCCCACCTGTGTTTGTGGGGATGCTTGTTATGCTTGTTTATTTATTTCTGGCTAACTGGATCATTTAATTGAATCATTTTTAATGAAATGTATTTCCTCTCTGTAGTGGGAGCTTCTAATACTTCTCCGAGGACACAGCATTGGGCATATGAACAGTCAACTCAGAATGACAGTTGTTTTGGCAGGGCTCTCTTTGTCTTTTTCCCTGAGCACACCCAACTATCAAGCTCCACTAATTGCTGGCTAATTGTTCTATTATTTTCAACAATGTCCTGGAAAATAAATTGCTCCACAGAATGATTCAATTAAAATCAGATCCTTTGTGAAGGCGTTTTTTTTTTTTTTAATTTTTTCTACAGTCTTATCCCTTTAAACTTTTTCTTTTTCCTTCTAACCTCCCTTTTTGCTTCCTTTCCTCCTTCTAATTCCCCCCACCCCAGCTTTACTGAGATATAATTGATAATCAACATTGTGTAACTTTAAAATGTACAACATGATGATTTGATACATGTTTATCTTATAAAATGATAACCCCAGTAGCATTAGTTCACACTTCTTTCACCTCACATAATTATTTGTTTGGTGTGGTAAGAATATTTAAAATTAACTCCCTTAGCAACTTTCAGATAATATAGTATTGTTCACTCTAGTCCTCATGTTGTACATTAGATCGCCAGAACTTGCTCATTTTATAATAGAAAGTTTGACCAATGCATTCCCATTTCTCCTGCCCCTAGGATCCAGGAAGAACCATTCTACTCTCTGTTCTGTAAGTTTGGCTTTTTTTAAAAAAAGATTTTATTCATTTATCAGATAGAGATCACAAGTAGGCAGAGAGAGAGAGGAAAGCAGGCTCCCTGCTGAGCAGAGAGCCCGATGCGGGGCTTGATCCCAGGACCCCAAGATCATGACCTGAGCCGAAGGCAGAGGCTTTAACCCACTGAGCCACCCAGGCGCCCCTGTAAGTTTGGCTCTTTAATTAATTTATTTTTTAAGAGTGAGAGAGCAAGGCAGGGGAGGGGAGGGGCAGAGGGAGAGGAGGGAGTCTTAAGCAGACTACATGCCCAGCTTTGAACGTGATGCAGGGCTCAATCTCACGACCCTGGGACCATGACCTGAGCCGAAATCAAGAGTTGGACACAACCAACTGAGTTACCCAGGTACCCCAAGTTTGTCTTTTTTAGGTTTCACATATAAGTGATATCATACAGTATTTGTCTTTCTCTGACTTATTTCAATTAGCATAAAACTTTCAAGGTCCAAATGTTGCTGCAAATGGCAGGCTTTCCTTCTTTCTGGTAGTTGAGTAATATTCCGTTGTGTGTGTGAGTCTCTGTCACATTTTATTCCATTCATCCTTAGACACTTAGGCTATTTCAATGTCTTGGTTACTGTGAATAATGCTACAATGAAAATGGGATTCTGGATATCTCTTCGAGATCCTAATTTCATTTCCTTTGGCTATATACCCAGAAGTGAGATTGCTGGATCATATGAGGGTTCTATTATTAATTTTTTGAACAACCTCTGTACTTTTTTCCCTAATGGCTGTAAAAATTTACATTCTCACCAGTGGTGCACAAAGGTCCTCTTTTCTCCATATACTTGCCAACATTTGTTATCTCTTATTTTTTTTTTTTTTTTTTTTAGAGATTTTATCTCTCTTCTCATGAGAGAGAGAGAGAGAGAGAGGCAGAGGGAGAAGCAGGGTCCCCACTGAGCAGGGAGCCCAATGCAGAACTTGACCCTACTCCTGATTCATGACATGAGCCGAAGGGAGAGCTTAACCATCTGAGCTACCCGGGTGACCCTCTTGTCTTTTTTATAATAGCCATTCTAACACGTGGTTTTCATTTGCATTTCCCTGATGGTTAGTAATGTTGAGCCCCTTTTCATGTACCTATTGGTCATTTGTATACCTCTTTGGAAAAATGCTTGTTCAATTCCTCTAGTCATTTTTAAATTAGATTTTTCAGGGGGTTTTTTGCTCTTGGGTTATATGAGTTCCTTATATATTTTGTCTGTTAACCCCTTATCAGATAGGTGGTTAGATATTATTTCCCACTCCATAGGTTGCCTTTTCATCTTATTGATTGATTCTTTTGCAGTGTAGAAGTTTTTAGTTTGATTAAATACCTCTTGATGATTTTTTTTTGGGGGGGGCTTTTGTTGACTGTGCTTTTGGCCTTGTATCCAAAAAATTATTGCCAGGACTAATGTCAAGCAGCTTTTTTTCCTATGTCTTTTTCTAGGAGCTATAATGTTTTGGGTGTTATATTTAAATCCTTAAAATATCTTGAATTAATTTTTGTTAGTGGTATAAGATCAAGGCTCATTCTTCTGCATGTGATTATCCAGTTTTCCAAGCACAACTTGTTAAAGAGACTATCACTTCCCCATTGTCTATTCTTGGCTCCCTTGTCACATATTAATCCACCATATATATGTGGGTTTATTTCTGGGCTCTTAAACTGTGTTCCTTTGGTATGTGTGCCTGTTATGCCAGTACCATACTGTTTTGATTACTGTAGCTTTGTAATATTGCTTGAAATCAGGAATATGATGCTTCCAGCTTTGTTTTTTCTCAAGATTGCTTTGTCTATTCAGGGTATTTTGTGGTTCCATGTGAGTTTTAGGATTGTTTGTTCTATTTCTGTGAAAAATAGTGTTAGAATTTTGATAGAGATTGCCTTGAATCTACAAAGCACGTTGGGTAGTATGGAAATTTTAACAATGTTCTCCCAACTTATGAACATAACCTATGAACATGGGTTATCTTTCCATTTATTTACATTTTCTTCAATTTCTTAAATCAATGTTTTACAGTTTTCATAGTATAGAGCTTCACTTCCTATTCCTATTTTGTTGTTTAGATGATATTGTACATGTGATTAAAATTTTTTTTCAAATAGTTCATTTTTAGTGTCTAGAAACTTGAAGAAAAGGAAGGTCTATTGTATTACCCAATTTTTGATTCTTCTTATACTTTCTTCCTTCCAGATGTTCTAAGACTCATTCTTTTATTATTTCCTTCCTGCTTTATTAATTTCCTCTAGCCGTTCTTTTAGAGTAGGTCTGCTGGTGACAAATTCTCTTCATTTCCCTTTACCTGAGATGGTCTCGATTTGTCCTTTTTTGATGAAGAATATTTTCACTGGATATGGAATTCTGGGTTCATATTTCTTTGCTTAACATTTAAAAATGTGTGCCACTCCCTCTGGCCTCAAGGTGGAGCCACAAGTGGAAGTTGTATAGAGAAGGGAGCACCCACCTCTTGTCTGTGCACATCCTGAACTTATATTGAGAAATCTGCTGTAATTTTGTGTTCTTTTCCCCCTGGAAAGTAGGGTGTCATTTCTCTCTTACTACTCTCTAGGTTTTCTTTGTCTCTAATTTTCAGGAGCTTGATTCTAATGTATTGTAGCATGAGTTTCTTTGGGTCTATCCTTTTTGAGGTTTTGCATTTGTAGATTTCTTACATTTGTAAGTTTTTGTCATTTGCCAAATTTGGAGAATTTTAAACCATTATTTCTTTTTATTTATTTGTTTGTTATAAAGTAAGCTCTAAGGGACCTGGGTGGCTCAGTCATTAAGCATCTGCCTTGGGTGCAGGTTATGATCCCAGGGTCCTTGGATCAAGTCCCACGTTGGGCTTCCTCCTCCATAGGAAGCCTGCTTCTCCCTCTCCCACTCCCCCTACATGAGCTCCTTCTCTCACTGTGTCTCTCTCTCTGTGTCAAATAAATAAATAAAATCTTTTAAAAAATAAATAAACAAACAAATAAAGTAAGCTCTACACTCAGTGGTGAGGCTTGAATATATGACCCTCGGATCAAGAGTCACATGCTCTCTGAATTGAGCCAGCCAGACACCTCTCAACCATTGTTTCTTTGAATACTACTTTAAGGGCACCTGGGTGGCTCAGCTGTTAGGTGTCTGACTTCAGTTGGGGTCGTGGTCCTGGGATCCTTGGATCAAGCCCCGCGTCAGACTCTTTGCTTGGTAGGAAGCCTGCTTCTCCCTCTCCTACTCCCCCTGCTTGTTTTCCCTCTCTCCCTGTGTCTCTCTCTGGCAAATAAAAAATAATAAACAAACAAACAAATAAATAAATAAAATGAATACTACTTTAGTGCCATTCTTTCTTATCACTTTGTGGGAATCTGATAACATAAATGTTAGATCTTTTGTTATAGAACCACAGGTCTGTAAGTACTTTTTCCTACCTATTTTTTTTTTTCTGTTGTTCAGAATTGGTCATTTCTTTTCTCTTTTTCCTTTTTTAAAATTTCCATTTGGTTTTAGTAAATGGCAGAGCCACATCACATGCTATACCAGTTCAGGGTGAGAATTTTCTTTCTTTTTTTAATTTAAAAATTATTTTAAAATTTTATTTATTTATTTGACAGAGAGAGAGCACAAGTAGGGGAAGCGGCAGGCAGAGGCAGAGGGAGAAGCAGGCTCCCCATTGAGCAGGGAGCCTGATGTGAGACTCAATCGCAGGACCCTGAGATCATGACCCGAGCCAAAGACAGACGCTTAACCGACTGAGCCACCTAGGCACCACCCAGGGTGAGAATTTTCTAATAAACCTTTTCTAATATTAAAACTGCTTCTTAGGAGACTCTTAATCTCACAAAACAAACTGAGGATTGCTGGGGGAGAGGGGTAGGGAGAGGGTGGTGGGGTTATAAACATTGAGGAGAGTATGTGCTATGGTGAGTGCTGTGAAGTGTGTAAGCCTGGCGATTCATAGACCTGTAACCATGGGGCTAATAATATATGTTAATAAAAAATTTAAAAAAAAACCCTGCTTCTTAGGTTGCTTGGTACAGTGAGTTGAATGTCCAACTCTTACTTTCAGCTCAGATAATGACCTCAGGGGTTGTGGCCTCAAGCCCTACATCAGGCTCACACTCAGCATGGGGTCTGCTTGGGATTCTCTCTCCCCTCTTTCTCTCTCTTCCCCTCCCCCCATGTGCTCTCTCCCTCTTTCTAAAATCAATGAATCAATCAATCTTAAAAAACAAAAACAAGGGGCACCTGGGTGGCTCTGTTGTTAGGCGTCTGCCTTCTGTTCTGGTCATGATCCCAAGGTCCTGGGATGGAGCTCCGCATTGGGCTCCCTGCTCAGCAGGAAGCCTGCTTCTCCCTCTCTTACTTCCCCTGCTTGTGTTCCTTCTCACTGTGTCTTTCACTGTCAAATAAATAAATAAATAACATCTTTAAAAAATTTAAAAACAAAAACAAAAAACAAATCCTGCTTCCTTTAGTGTCATCCTAAATTCTACCCTGAATTATGGGAAGACTGCCTGGATGGACCCTATGTTTCCTGGGAGAAATCCAAATTGATATGTTCTCTTTTTGTAAGGAAATGGGACAGGAAAAACAAGTTCTAGCCCCCAGAAAAAGGACTTACAAGCAATAAATATGTTGCTCCATCTTTATGAGGCCTGATGGCCTTTAAAAGGGAACTACATCCTTAACCTCCAAGTGTTTTCCACCATGACAGTGGCTCCTGTTGTTTCTTGCAGGAGAAAGCACTGGGCTCTTCCTTGAGCCTCTGCCCTCCATCTGCCACCAGCAGTAGTGAGCCAGGGCATGGTTGGCCTCCGCCATCTTGTGCATGTCATGCTTCTTCTTGACCACAGGGCCCTATGTATGAAAAGCCTCCAGCAGCTCATGTGACAGCTTCTCTCATCAGCATCCACCAGTGCTTCTTCTCCCTGCACTCAGTAATCATCCATTTCATTATCAGGAAATGATGACATTGATCAGCTAGTGACATAGGGACTTGGTAGAAATGGCCACCTCTGAAGATGGGTACCAGCCCAATCACAGGCTCATAGTTCTTCAGTGCTTGGTGGAAGATGATGGAGGGGTTGTGCTGGATGGTTGCCTGTTCCTCTGCAGAAGCAACATTGTACTTCTCAAACTCCTTCCCTTTCCCAGCTCCCAGAGTCTGCATCATGAGGGATCTGGCCAGTATTTTGTTTCCTCCTTTCATAATCATTTTGGTGAATTTACTAACATTGGGTCTTCAAACTTGCTTTTGTCACTGGGGCAGCTTTAATAAGCTGAATCTTCCTGAGTTCCTGCTCCTACTTCTCAGAATGGGTAATTTCTTAATTTCTACTATTCTATCTTTATGTCCACTCATTCTTTCCCATATCAACTCTATTCTGCTGTTGGCTCCTTCTAGCAGTTTTTCATTTTGGTTATTGTATTTTCAGTTCTAAAGTTTGATTTTTCTTTATGTCTTCTATTTCTTTGCTGGGACACTATATTTATTTAATGGGAACTTTGGGACTTTCTATCTTTTCATTTTCTTTCATCTTTTACATAATTTTTCATTGAAACATGATGACTAATGTAATTCTATTATTTGTTTCTCTTGTTTTCATCTGATGATTTTCTTTTCCTTATTCAAATTTTCCTGGTTCTTAGTATGATGAGTGATTATTTTTGTGTATCCTGGCAATTGGGGCTATTATATTATGAGACTTTGGATCTTGTTAAAATTTTACAGGACTTCTCAGTCACCACACAAGGGTGGGAAATGGTATGTTGCCTCATTACTGCCAATTAGGGATGGAAGTGCATATTTCCTACCAGGGCACCTTTGACATTCTAAATAAGAGCCTCTTGTTATTTTTGGGCAAGGATAAAATCATTTCAGGTCTTTCCTAGGCCTCTGCTGACATCACCTTGCCTGGGAGGAGAAAGGGTATCTCATTACTATTCCGGACATGGCCTCCACTGTCACCATGGGTGAGGGGGTGGGTCTCCTTATCACTGGGTCAGAATGAAAGTTCCAGGTATCTACTCTGCCTTTTCTTTTTTTTTCTGTCATGGGTTGTCCCCTTGATTTAACAATTTTTTATCCTGTGGTACTTGGCTGGAGTAAGGTGATGATTGTCTAAAAGTTTTCTCTTTTACTAGGTTGCCTTTATCCTGGTCCTTTCGCTAGAGAGAACAGGTTTTACCTGGAGCATTTTTAGTCTGCATTAACGGGTGTATCCTGGTTACAAGCCTCTACTGCACCCAACCCAGGTTATATTAAGCAAAGGAAAACCCAAAAAATTTAACATCATGCCATTCCTTGAGTCTCAAGGTTCCTACCTGGTCTTCTTTCTCTCCACCTTCCAGAGTCATCTTATGTTTTTATATATAATGTTCAGGGTTGGTAATTAGTGATTATACTTAGTGAAAAAATATGGAGAAATACATTTCCTTTTCCATCTTATCACAGAATCAGAAGTCCATGGAATAATTAAAGATATTTTGATGCAGCTATTTTGATATAGTCTCAGGACAATTATGTTAAAACAGAAGAATACTTTTATTAGTAGGTAATATATATTCTTGTCCGTATAAGAGTCATTCCTGCCTCTCACTTCATCTATCTCTGACCTTCTTGGAAGTGGGAGCTCCTTTATCTCTTTGAAGGAAAGCAGAACTGCCTAGGATTAATGGGCTCTCTAATGCTGGTGGGAAATTGCAGAAGAGGCTTTGTGTTGGATCTCATCCTCGGACTCTTCCTGAGGTGGTACCCATTAATGGCTTATATGATTATCTCTGGTGAAAGATATGGCACTTATACCAAGGTGGAAATAGAAACAGAAATTGGAAGCCTGTAGCATCTGTGTTATCCTTGCAACAAATGGAGACTTCGCTCTTGTACTTATCTTAAAGTGGTTTTTGTTAGAGTGGAGATAGATACAGTGATTAGCTTTGAGGTCAATAATAGTAAACTGTAGTCTAAGGCTACAGAAGTTACAAAAATAGTGTTATAACTGGCCGGCTTTATGACCACAACAAGATAACCTAGGGTTATATGGTTTGCTACTTTCCTGGAAATGCAATCCCTTTTTTATGGTTCATAGAATTTTCTCCCCTTCTTTTTCAACATGAAATGATGGCTTTTGCCATGAACATCTTAACTTCTCATGCTCAGGATTATCAGTTGGCAAAGGGATAGGAAAGTAGGGATGGGACTACCTAGAGTTGTACATATTAACTGAGCCTATTGAGTGAATGATGATATATTAAGATGTAGAATCCATATCCCCTTGATTTAAAAAAAAATTCTTTTAAGTAAACTCTACACCCAACATGGGCTCAAACTCACAACTCCAAAATCAAGAGTCACATACTCTACCACCTGTGCCAGCGGGGCACCCCTATCTATAACCCCTTTAGATAATTCTGTCACAGGAATCAGACTATGTGGCTTCAACTGCTAGCATTTCTGTTAACTACCTGTGAGTCTTTGGCAAGTTATCTAACCTTTCAGAGCCTTGGTTTCTTCAGTAGTAAAGTGAGCATCATGGTAGCACATGCCTTTTTGAGTTATTGTGAGACTTATATGCAGTAAAAATTATAGGCACTTAGAAAGACCTGGTCCATCATAAGCATTCAATACATATTAGTTAAATTAATGAATATTTTTAAGGAGAACATTTCTAGTTATATGGATGTGTCCTAATTGCTGACAGTATTTAATTTCTTATGTTTTTTCCCTTTCTGACCTCTAAGTGAAATGTGCAGTTGGGTAGACCTTTAGCTATTGGGGACTTCATAGTAGTACAAGTGCCTCAACTAAATTTTTAAATTTTTTTAAAAGATTTTATTTATTTATTAGTCAGAGAGAGAGAGAGAG
>RCUC01119221.1:0-26593 GCA_003697995.1 Taxidea taxus jeffersonii
GAAAGATGGATATTCAGTGCAAATCACGTTCATGTACATGTTCACTCAGCACCCCACCAGATGTCCTAAGTGAACAGAAGTGGTTTCCCACTGAAAGACAAAAGCAAGGAGGGGTGGCAGGGTGGCTGTCAATTAAGCATCTGCCTTAGGCTGGGTCCTGAAATCCAGCTCCCTGCTGTTTTTCACCTCCTTCACCCCCTCCCAAGTTGTGCTTCTCTCTCTCAAATCTTAAAAAAAAGGGGGGAAAATAGGCCTTTTAGCAGTTGACAAAATTTAAGATTTTGACAGACACAGCCAGAGTGGGAACACAAGCAGGGGGAGTGGGAGAAGCAGGGTTCCCACTGAGCAGGAAGCCTGATGTGGGGCTTGATCCCAGGAAGCTGGGATCATGACCTGAGCAGAAAACAGACACATAACAGCTGAGCCACCCAGGCATCCCCAGCTGACAAAAGTTTAAGTAGGTTCCATGCCCAGTGTGAAGCCCAACACAGGGCTTGAATCTCATGACCCTCAGACATGAAGATGAATGCTTATCCAGGGGCCCGAGTCACCTCCACGAGAGAACCCAAAGAATTCCAAATAAAGGGCATGTAGAGATCCAGAGATTTACTACAGAACAGAAACCAAGGACTGTAGGCCTGATCCTACAGTAAAGATGACACAGAAACCACAGTGAAGTTTTGTGTGCAGAAAAAGGCAGTGAACACTGAAAATCTGACAGCCACCTTTTTTTTAGTCTAAGGGATCCTTGATTGTCATGCCCCACTGGCTCCTAGTCCTTCAAGCAACCCTGAAGTTATTGCCCAAACCCATTTCACACAGTCCATAACAGCAGTTGATGGTGGGGAACCTTCGATCTGAGGTTCCCTGAACAATTCTTCCGCAAGCTAGACCACAGTAGGCAACCTGCCACACTAACAATGCTGACAAGGGCAAATTCCCCGAGATTATTTCCTTCTGCTCAACCATTCAAAACACATAAATGACAATAAAGGTTAAATTTTTATTTACAAAGGCTGGAACAACTGTATGTTCATTTCCACTAGGTTGTACAAAAAATGACCTGAAAATTTCCTTTTGATATCCCTGAAGAACTGGATTCCTGTAGAGGGGGGGAAAAAAAGGTCAATTTTCTTAACAGGTAAGAATAATGTTGGTATTATGTTGGGTTTGTAATGGCTACCTTTTTAAAAAAGATCTTTATTTGACAGAGATCACAAGTAGGCAGAGAGGGGGAAACAGGCTCCCTGCTGAGCAGAGAGCCTGATGTGGCCTCGATCCCAGGACCCTGGGATCATGACTGAGCCGAAGGCAGAGGCTTTAACCTATTGAGCCACCCAGGCACCCCTGTAAGACTACCCTTTAAACTAGTTTGCCTTAAAAAGAAAAGCCTGCCTCCAGGCATACTTTTCTGCTTATCTTACTTTATTAAATACTTAACACCAATATTTGAATAGATACTAACCTAGGATACAGGCCTTTTTCTTTCTTCAGACCTGGAAAACAAATACAATCAACTTTAACAAGAGATTTATCACACTCCCCCATATTTAGAAACCCCTTATGATCCCTCAGACAGTTCCTTCTGGAACAAGCTTCCGCTTTTCCCCCAGCCAGCCCCAGTGGGTTCACCTTTACAGGCTCTGGGACTAGGACAGGAGGTAGGACATGTGACTGCTTCTTCACTGGGAAGTTCTAGTTTGGGCCACCCTGCACCTAGATTTACTCACCTCTGACTTCAGACTGGAGACAAGCAGAAAAATGGCTCAGGGTGCCTGCAAAAGAATAATTAAGAACTAAGCCTCTCAATCATCCCTAGGGGTCCCTACTGCTTAGAGCAAAAATATATCTGTAAAAGCTTTGTGGGTTTCAGCACGCATATTTTACAGTAACCACCAGGCAGTCCACAGAACTTCATACTGGCTTAAATGCCTCTTGATAAAACTTTCCACTACTGTCACTTCATTCTAAGACAAGCTCACAGCTCAGAAAATACCTTTCAGTCACAGTGATCAGACTGGGGCGGTATTAAATTCATCACTGGTGAGGGGGAGCTTGTTGCAGGTGGTTCAGAATGGCCAGACAGGTCTCTGGAGTAAGCCAGTCATGTCTTCTTATAGCTACCCAAGAAAAATGCCACCCAACACCCCCCCCAAAACACCTGGCAAATTTCATATAGCAGCTAAATAACAGTGTTAGAAAAGCCATTTACCTCTCAAGTCACTCTTGGGGCCCACACAAGGTACTGGCCCTGAAACAGTTAAGACCAGAGTCAATAATGTTTACCTCCAACAAAAGTTGTTCTCACTTAAAATTATCATTCCTGGGAAAATCAGATTTCCGAGTCTCAACAGCAAGTCATCAGCCGAACGAGATTCCATGTAAGTCATCATGCATTTAGGCTCTCAAAAGGGTATTTTTTCTACCCGATATGCTCCATGTCCTACATATTTAAACAACTCACCTTTGAACAAAAGCAGGTTATGGGTAACAGCACCTAGAAAAAGACAAAAGCATAGGTGTATAAAAAGCCCTTCCACATAGCATCCCTTCGCTCCTGTCTTCACCAGTTTCTCAGGCGTTCACTTATTTTCATTGTGTAAGTCATAGTGAGCTAGTTTGATTCATCATGGAAACTGCCTATTTTTGGCACGAGCCACAGACATTAATCAACTAACCTGTTAACTCTGGAGGCTTTGGGGTAACACAGTTGTTCCTGAATGAAAAGCTGCTTCTGAATGAGAAGAGTACATAATTAATAAAGGTTCTAAAATAACTAAGTCCATCCTAGCTATGGTTAACGGATTTAAGCTAAGAAATACCAAGAAAATGCTACCGACAGGCATATGCTGTACCTCAGACAGTTCCTTATGGAACGAATTCTCATCCTCTCTCCCAGCTAGCCCCAGTGGGTTCACCATTACTGGCTCTGGGGCTGTAACAGGGGTAAGACGATGCTTGCTCTCCTCACTGGCACATTACTCTGCCAAGCCATAACCAATAAGGTTACAAATACTCACCATCCTTAACAATTTCCAGGAGTTCAAGCCCGGGCAGAATGAGTAATGAACATCTAGAAGAAATAGATCAAGGGACCCCTGGCTGGCTCAGTCAGTGCAACCTGTGACTCTTGAGCTCGAGGTGGTGAATTTGAGCCCCACACTGGGAACGGAGCCTACATAAAATAAAAACAGAATTGCTCAGAAGAGACAGATCAAGAAACATCACTGAAAGTTAAGAACCAGAAATCTATATGGATCAATCAAGTCTCTGGTCAGAACAAAAACAGCCACAATGATAAAAACCATCCTTTGGATACTGAATTCATATGTATTCTTACTTATCACGGTATTGGCAGAAGCTACTTACTGTAGAACAGATGAGTGTATCACCATCAGGACAACCTGCAAAAGGAACAAATGGTTATCTAAAAATACAAACTGGAGTAAGTTTCTTCATTAACATAAACTGCCATCAGAACTCTAACATGCTATTAATTGTCACACCTCACAGAGGATCAGCGTATCTATTCAAATCATCTGACAGTGACATGGGTGAGGGAGAGCACAGCCTCCCAACAACTGTATGTTGGGCTGCTCTCCCTCCACAGCAAAATCATTCCAAGAGGAACAAGCTGGAAGGAGCAAAAAGGCAACACTGCTCCACTGGCCATCTGCTCTCCTGGTTGTAGGCAAAACCGGAGAGAACACTCCAATCCCCCATTTGCACAGTTAATTACCTGTATTCACCCGGGAGACAGTTGGATTCCTCAGGCCTACTGATGAGATGCTGAAGCAAAAAAGAAAGGCATTGTTATGTACCGGAAAAAAGTCGCTCAGAGTCCTGAGTACTCCTGGCCCACTTCTCAGTAGGAAGATGACATCACTTTACGTTCAGCCATATGCTTGTCTTTTTTATGTTCATCATTGAGTGGTCAGCACAGTATGAACGAGAGCAAACCCCACCAGACCCCATGCCCACCCGCACCTGCGGAAATCACCTCATCCCCACCTGGATCATCACAGTGAGGCCTAGTTTGCAGTGATCAGGTGATAGGTCTTGTCTCATCCTCAAACCTCTAAGGTCTTTAGAGCCCAACCGAATCTGAAAGAGACCGAGGATCACCCCTCACTTAGAGCCATACCTTGCAGTCCGTCTCACGTTCGTGCCCTAGCCCTCCCGCGCTGAAACCCCACACGTCTGCTGCAGGATGGTGCTACTCAGAGTTTTTACGTTTTCTCCACTGAGCCATCAGAAAGAGAGAGTTCAATTTAAGTATCATCCCCGTAGCACACCCCAGGGGGCCTGCGTCAACTGCACAGTAGAGCAACAGCGGGAAAGGACGACCATAAACACTTACCCTCGCAGGTCGGCTCTTCTCCATTCTTCAGCGTCCAAAGGTGCGCCCGAACCCTGCAGACAAAGGGACATTAACTCAACACCCGTGACTTCACGTTCGCTTTACGTTCCGGAGCTGCGACTGTGCTGGACTTGAGCTGCGCAAGGCCCGTCTCCTCAGAGAGTCTTATCCTCACGGAGCTCAGTACAGGTCTGTGAAAAGGTTCTCATCACAGAGAGGGCCGCCGCCACGGCCCGCCGTCGCCATTTTGTCCTTTACAAAGCTCCGCGGCGGCTCCGCGAATTCAAGGCCATGGCCAAGATCTTAACCCTCCCGAGCCAACCAGTAAATGTAGCCTAACACGGTCACGCGGGCTTCGCTCGGTTGACTTAAGGAAATAATGCAAAAAAATAAGCATACTCACCTAATCCCGCGGAAAAATGAGACCGAAGGACCGCAGCGAGATACTTAAATACCGCCTCGCAGAGGCCCACGGGATTTGTGGGCGGGACTATAGCGGACGCAGGCGCACAAAGAGAGAGCGCGCGATCCCGGGGAGTTGTGGGTAGAGAATTCCGGGGAAGGCGGGAGTGCCGTGTGCACCATCAGGAGCTGGGGCGCGAAAAAGACGCGCATGCGCTTTAGGGAAGGGCGCGGGAGGCTTTGTGGCTCTGGGGGGGTCCGTACCGCTACCTTTCTCCGGGATGAGGACGCCGAAGCCGAGGCTTCGCACTGGTGGTGGGCGGCGGTCTGCCTCGGTCACCAGTGCCTGCTCCCCCTTCCCTGAGCACCCCCTGACCCACACACACACCCTAAACCGCTGTGCAGGCTCTGCCTCCACGGCACCTGAACCTCTTGAAGCCTCGACCGGTGTCATCTCGCTCCCGCGCCTGCCGCCCAGCGCGCATTCCAAGCCTGGCGCAGGGTTCCTGCGTAGCGGGCGGCTGGGGGAGGTCCTTTGTATGGAGCCATTTCGGGAAAGTAAATCAAGCCGTAAGTGCTCAGTTTGAGTCTTCCAACAGGGTCTATTTTTCCTGAGCTGCCACCTATGACCTGCCGTATAGTGCGCTGTCGTTGGAAGCTTGGCTTGTAGTTGAGCTAATATTCGCTATCATTGGAAGCACCTTTTTTTTTTTTAAGATTTTATTTATTTATTTGACGGGGCAGGCAGAGAGAGAGAGGAAGGGAAGCAGGCTCCCTGCTGAGCAGAGAGCCCGATGCGGGGGCTCGATCCCAGGACCCTGAGATCAGGGCCCCGGGCCAAAGGCAGAGGCCTTAACCCACTGAGCCACCCAGGCGCCCCTGGAAGCACCGTTTTAAGCACACTGCACGAGTTGATTACTTTAGTTCTCCCAAATGCCAAGATAGCCCGTAACTAGCCCCATTTTACAGATAAGGGACCGTAGGTTTAAGAGTTCTTACAGAGCCACTTGCAACCCTTACCTGATCCTCAAGGTGGTTCCAGTCACCTCTAGACCATTAGGTCCAACTAGCTTGGTTCATCAGCAATTTGTGGTAAGTAGCGGGTGTACTTGCTGGTTTCAGAAACATGGACTAAGCTCTGACTGTGTGCTCCTCCTTATGACCTCACCTAACTGCAACCCGGAGAGGAAGCTATTAAGGTAATGTTACCCGTGAGGAATGTGAGGTCTAGGGAGGTTAAGTAACGCGCTGGGTGTTACCCATTTAAGAGATAATTAGAGGGCACCTGGGTGGCTCAGTTGGTTGAGCGGCTGCCTATGGCTCAGGTCACGATCCTGGATCTTACCAGGATCGAGTCCCATATAGGGCTCCCAGCTCCATGCGGAGTCTGCTTCTCATTCTGACCTTCTCCTCTCTCATGCTCTCTCTCTCAAATAAATAAAATTTAAAAAAAAAAAGAGATAATCAGAGCCAAGCAGTCCGCAAACCCAGGCTGTCTGATTTCATGCCCGCACTTCTGACCATTAGGCTTTACGGCTCTCATCTCAGAGTTACTGCTCAAGGTAGTCAGGGAGCAGGCAAATGCACAGGAAACCAATGGAATGATCCCAGGGTTCTGTTTCTCAGTCTTTTTTTTTTGTTATCATCTCCCCTTCCCCAGGAGCCTTAAAAAGACATTCCCCTCTCCAGTCCCACTCATGAAATTTTAATACCACTGGTATGCTGTATATTTGCTTATGTACCATGGCCCTTTGAAGGGCCAGAAACCACCTTAATTGTCACTTTCAGGGGCAACAGTGTCCCTATGTGTGTCCCAGGGTACCCTAACAAGTATGCACAACTGAGAGAATTCCATTTTGAGTATATTTAGGGACTGGAATAAATGTATTTATTCAGCAAATCTTAATTGCTTGCTCAAATACATGGTTGAAAAATTACAACAAAATATATAGAAGATGTGGGGATAAATGACTGACTCAGTTGAAGGAGTCGGTGACTCTTGATCTTGGGGTCCTGAATTCAAGCCCCACGTTCGGTATAGAGATTACTTAAATAACTAAAAAGCCCGAAGTATTTTACATATGTGGGTTTGTGTGTGTGTGTGTGTGTATGAAACAGTTAAACTATGAACAATTCAGAAGGTCCAGACTAGGCAGATAGGATATAGAGGGGTTGTGTGTGGAAATGGAAGTTGGGAAACGCTTTATGGAGTGTCTAGGCCTTGAAGAGTAGATTAAACAGACTACAGGGATGGGGGCAGGTGGGGATTCCAGTTAAAATTTGAGCACAGGGGGCACCTGCGTGGCTCAGTCGTTAGGTGTCTGCCTTCTGCTCAGGTCATGATCCCAGGGTCCTGGGACCGAGCCTTAGGTCGGGCTCCTTGCTCAGCAGGGAGCCTGCTCCTCTCATTCCTTCTGCTGCTCCCCCTGCTTGTGTTCCCTTTCTCACTGTCTCTCTGTCAAAGAAATAAATAAATAAAATCTTTTTTTTTTCTTTTTAAATTTTGAATGGCAAAGCACGAAAAGGGAGAAGACCTAAGGTTAGAACAGCAGGAGAAAGGTGCAATGTTGAATATGACATCACAGAACAGTCTCTTTGTCCCACTGACTGACAGCTGCCACTGGCACAGTCCCAGGGCAATGATGCAATCAAGGGTTTTCTTTCAGCACCAGCTACCGAATCCTGGCCCCACTGTCCAGAGGAGGATCCATGAAGGTGCTAGTTAATAAATAAAATCTTAAAAAAAAAATTGAGCACAAGTTTGGAGCTGGAACAGAAAGGAAGTGTATGAGTTTAATTCATGAATGATGGGCTGAAGGGGAAATCATAGCATATAAAACTGGAAAAGATTTCCTGGGGAAGGCCAAATGAGAAGGGTCTGGAATGTAAAGATTCTATGAACCATAGATGATGAGGGGAAAAAGATGAAAGTTTTTGAGCAGGGAGGTGATAGGAAACTGAGGGATAGGATGGAGACAAGGACATTAATTCGATTGTCTGAGTAGTTTAGGCAACAGGGAAGTGGATTCTGTACTAACAAGGGTACTGGCAATGGGAATGGAAAGAGGGGATTTAAGTCAGGGATCTCCAATTGATATATATGCAGATATGGAAGTAATGCCCCAAAGTGATATGAACTGGTGGGGACAGTGGCAAACTAGGCCGCTTTTTAGCCCGGTCAGTTGTTGCCTTGCTAAAATAGCGTCTCTGTGTGAAAAATCTAACCAAGAGCGAGCCAGAAATCCAGAACTGTATATTAATTTGTCCATTTTTTTATTAAAGATTTTATTTATTTATTTGACAGAGATAGAGATCACGAGTAGGCAGAGAGGCAGGCAGAGAGAGGGGGGAAGCAGGCTCCCCGCTGAGCAGAGAGCCTGATGCGGGGCTTGATCCCAGGACCCTGGGATCATGACCTGAGCCAAAGGCAGAGGCTTTAACCCACTGAGCCACCCAGGCGCCCCTAATTTGTCCATTTTAATGGCTGCCATCTAGCTTGGAAATTTTAAGCACGTTGAATGAGGCAATCCAGATATGCCTGTGGATCAAAGGTGGCCCAAGTGTGAGTTTGCAGCCTCTTGTGTTGTGACCAGAAGGTGCGGGATGCCAAAAACTGGATGTTCTATTGGGAAGCTCCAAAGGGGGTTGAGGGGAATAAGCACTAAACAAGGCAGTGTTCGTGGCCATTGGAAGATCACAGGTGACATTCAGTTAGTATTTATTCTGCCAGTGTTTATCTGCTGAACACTTGCTAGGCGTCGGAAACACAACAAGGAGCAAAGCAGACAGTCCCCGTATGCTCCCTTGGAGCTTCTATTCTGGTGGATGGACTCAGAGGAATAAATGATGTGTCAGGTAGAGTGGAATGCTGTGGTGAGCATGAAGCAGGGAAGCAGAGAGGGAGTGCTGGGATCAAAGGGAGAAACGGTCATGTCACTCCGAGAGGGTCTTCCTGACTTCCTGATGAGGGGGACATTTGTGCAGGATGCCGAAGGAAATGGAGCACAGAACCTGGGGTAGAGTGTTCCAGGGAGAAGGACGGGAGGGCTGGGCTGTGCTCACTGACTTGTATGGAACAGGTCATGAGTAGGATTTAAAAAAAAAGACATTTTATTTATTTATTTGAAAGAGAGAGAGAAACCACAAGTAAGCAGAGAGAGGGGGAAGCAGGCTCCCTGCTGAGCAGAGAGCCCGATGCGGGGCTCGATCCCAGGACTCTGAGATCGTGACCCGAGCCAAAGGCAGAGGCTTAACCCACTGAGCCACCCAGGCGCCCATGACTAGGATTTTTGAAACAGAACTGGGGAGATTTTGTGTATGTCAAGGGGAGACTGAACTTTGGTGGAAATAACGCAAGTTTCATTATCCACGAAATAAATGAACACTGAATGTTTCTTTTTTTCCCCTTTGGATAAGAAAGGAGGTTGTTCCGTCAGTGAAGAATGTAGTAGTCACATTGAGATGTGTGTGTGTAAATACATATACTTGGCCAGGATCAAAAGGCTGGGGGTGTCGGGACGCCTGGGTGGCGCAGTGGGTTAAGCCGCTGCCTTCGGCTCAGGTCATGATCCCAGCGTCCTGGGATCGAGTCCCACATCGGGCTCCTTGCTCGGCAGGGAGCCTGCTTCTCCCTCTGCCTCTGCCTGCCACTCTGCCTGCCTGTGCTCACTCTCTCGGACAAATAAAATAAATAAAATCTTAAAAAAAAAAAAAAGGCTGGGGTGTCAAGTAATGAGAAATGGGAACAATGAGATGAAACAATTAGTGGGGGGCATTAATGTTACTGTATTAACATCCAGGGCTCGTGGGTGGCTCAGTTGGTTAAGGCTCTGACTCTTCAGCTCCAGCCATGGTCTCAGGGTCAGGTGCTGGAGCCCTGCATCCAGCTCCCTGCTCAGTGGGGAGTGTGCTAGAGATTCTCCGATTCTCTGCCTCTCCCTTTGTCCCTCCCTGCCGCATGCTCTCTCTCAAATAAATAAACAAATCCTAGAAAAATATTAACGGGCGCCTGGGTGGCTCAGTGGTTTAAAGCCTCTGCCTTCAGCTCAGGTCATGATCTCAGGGTCCTGGGAACGAGCCCCGCATTGGGCTCTCTGCTCACTGGGGAGCCTGCTTCCCTCTCTCTCTGCCTGCCTCTCTGCCTACTTGTGATCTCTGTCAAATAAATAAATAAAATCTTAAAAAAAAAGAAAAATATTAACAGCCATTAACTGCTTCCCATGGCACCTGGGGAAGGTAGTATACTAAGTGCTTTATGTGAAGTATTACCTCAATTGGAAAATAGTTTTTGGGTGCTTCGGGGGCTCAGTCAGTAGAGCTTGCGGTTGGGGGGGTTGTGAGTTCAAGCCCCACTTTGGGTGTGGAAGCTACTTGGAAACAATGACAATGAAAATCTCATCCCTGGTTTACAAGTAAGAAAACTGAGTATTAGATCGTTACTCACCCAGGGACACAGAGCTACTGTGGTTGAGCTGTGCTTCTGGTCTCTACTTTCGACGCTGTTAAAATTTTTTGGCCTTTTTCCAAAAATTGGAGAGAGGCAAAAGTGATTGCTTGATGTCCTTTTGATGTTGTAAAGTGAGCCAACACATCTTGGGGGGTATCTGATCTTCTAAGGTGTGTGCCCTTTGTTGGACTTCCTATTTGCTCTTGATTTGGTTATTTTATAAGTCTGTGATATCCTTGTGTGACATTAGCCAGTTTTATTTTATTTTATTTTTATTAGCCAGTTTTATATCTGCCTATGAGCAAATTCATATCAGCATTCTTGACTGATGGATTCGAAAATACTCCTTTCCTAGAATTCTCCTTTGAACCAGTCTTAAATCTTATTTGTTCTCTCATTAGTAGGTTGCATAAAATCTTTCTTTTTTAAAGGTTTTATTTATTCATTTGACAGAGAGAGAGAGCACGCGCACATGCAGGGAAAGCAGCAGAGGGAGATGGAGAAGCAGGATCTCTGCCAAGCAGGGAGCTTGATCCAGGGCTCCATCCCAGGACCCCGAGATCATGGCCTGAGCTGAAGGCAGAAGCTTAACCAACTGAGGGCACACCTTCCTGTGGTTTTTACAACAGATTTAATCTGGCTCCCTGGCTCTGGTTTCCTCCCTTTTAATCAATCCATTCTCTACCTTATAGCAGAGAGATCTTTCCAAATTAAACATTTGTGGTCAAGTCTCACTTCTCAGCTCATAATCCTTCAGTGCCCTTCCATAGTCTTTAGGCTAGAGACCAGGCCATTAATATAGCTGTCAAGACCCCTACTTTCCTTGGGGCACCTGGGTGGCTCAGTGGGTTAAAGCCTCTGCCTTCGGTTCAGGTCATGATCCCAGGGTCCTGGGATTGAGCCCCGAATTGCATCGGGCTATCTGCTCTGCAGGGAGCCTGCCTCCTCCTCTCTCTCTGCCTGCTTCTCTGCCTACTTGTGATCTCTGTCTCTCTGTCAAATAAATAAATAAAACCTTAAAAAAAAAAAAAGACCTCTACTTTCCTACTTTCCTTGCCAGTTTTTTTTTTTTTAACCCCCTGGTCCCTCCTCAAGCCTGATCCACCCTGCTGGCCATTGTAACTCTTTTAGGTTCAAGATCATGCCTGTGGAAATCATCATTATATTCCTTTTTTTTTTTTTTAAGATTTTATATGTTTATTTATTTGACAGACAGAGATCAGAAGTAGGCAGAGAGACAGGCAGAGAGAAAGGAGGACGCAGACTCCCCGCCAAGCAGAGAGCCCGATGCGGGGCTCCATCCCAGGACCCTGAGATCATGACCTGAGCCACCCAGGTGCCCCAATCATCATTATATTCTTGTTGCCTGGCAGAATGCAAGACACTAATAAGGACTCAATGTATTAATTTTATTTATGTATTTATGTATTCTTTCATTCATTATTTATTTATTTATTTATTTATTTATTTGACAGAGATCACAAGTAGGCAGAGAGGCAGGCAAAGAGGAGGAAGCAGGCTCCCTGCTGAGCAGAGAGCCCGATTCGGGGCTCCATCCCAGGACCCTGGGATCATGACCTAAGCCGAAGGCAGAGGCTTTAACCCACTGAGCCACCCAGGCGCCCCTCAATGTATTAATTTATCTCCGTAAATTTCAAATGACCTTTTCCCAGCTCAATTCATTGCCCTACAGGTGGAATGAGCTCCTTGCTTAGAGGCCCGGCGAGTTTGCTCAGCGAGCAACCCTGCCCCCAGGCGGCTATGAGAGGCACTGCCTCCCTAAAGGGAGGAGGAAGATATGCAAATAACCACTGCTCTGCCAGGAATCGGGAGACCGGCCAGCAACCTCAGTGGAGAAACAATCCCAGTTTGATAACAGAATTATCTGGATTGTGGTGAAGCGTGACATTGGGAAGCATTAGCCTGGTTTCGGGGAGATGAGGATGTTGAAAAGTGTAAGGACGGGCTCGAGTGCTGTATTTGTAGACCCGAGGGAGGAAGGTTTGTGAAGGGATGATGGAGAGTTGATACCGGTATTAGCGATTCTTGGCCTTTTGGCTAAGATCAAGTATGGTATCTGTTCTTATCAGCTTAACATCTGATATGTCCTCTACCTGAGGAAAATGTATTCCATTGATTTTTGGAGTTGGAGCTGGAATGGGAGCTTGCTTTGTGTACTCCACGCATTATTTCCCTGGTGCCTGGGTACTTAACAGGGTTGATATACTTGGAGTTGGATTAACCTCACATCAGGTGTCCGGCCTGGGAAGAAGAGCTATCACATTGGGAGGACAAAGAAAAATCTCTGAAACAGCCCAGTCCTCATTCCAGGGATGTCTTTTCTTCCCATTCTCTCCTTAACCCATTCTCTCCTAGCTCTGATACTAGCCCCTCCACCAAGGCCACTACTGATCTTATTCACTTAATCCCGGAAGATACTTTCATCTTTTTTTTTTAAGATTTTATTTATTTGAGAGAGTGAGAAACTGAGAGACAGAGCATGGGCGGAGGGGAGGGTCAGAGGGAGAGGGAGAGGGAGAAGCAGATTTCCTGCCGAGCAGGGAGCCCGATGCAGGGCTTGATCCCAGGACCCTGGGATCATGACCTGAGCTGAAGGCAGACGCTTAACCAACTGAGCCATCCAGGCATCCCTACTTCGTGCTTCTTGACCTTTCAGTAGCATTTGACCCTGTTGACCTGCCTTTCTTCCTGAAGTGCTCTCCATCCTTATTTTCTGATACCCTGCACTCTCCTGGGTCTGCTTTTGCTTCTTGACCATTTTTCACTATCTATCCCTACACATTATTCTGAGTTCTGCCCCAGTCCACTTGTTTTCTCACTCACTATGCTCTGCCTAGACCAACTTACCCAGAACCTTGGCCTCATTTACCATATGTATGCTGCCATGTCCCCAACATCATCTCAACCCAGGATCTCCTGAAGTGCATACCTTTGTATCTAACGGTCTGCCAGACATCTTCACTGGGATGGCCCATAACCAGCTCAGCTTGTCCAAAACTGAATTCATCGTCTTTTCCTACAAATCTGTTCCTTCTCCAATAGGCCCTCTCTTGCTCAGATGTCTAAATCAGGTGTGGTCATTATCTCCAGTGCTGATAAACTATAAATGCTCTCCACCCAAAGCCTGCCAGGAATGTATTTGTATTGGAGCAACATGAGTTTATTACTTGTTGCAGTGAGGAGGAACACACACCACGGGAAACCACAGGGTGTCTCAGTAGGAGGCTGTTAGAACTTATTTTAGGATCTGGGATTGTGTTAGGTGTTTTGGGGGAGGGTTTAAACAAGTGAGGCTTTACTTTGAATTCGTTGCTTTTGGGAAGTGGCATCGTTTTATTATTGGGTATCTTTTTTTTTTAAAGGATTTTATTTATTTATTTGACACAGAGAGATCACAAGTAGGCAGAGAGGCAGGCAGAGAGAGAGGGAGAAGCAGACTCCCTCCTGAGCAGAGAGCCCGATGCGGGGCTCGAACCCAGGACCCCGAGACCATGACCTGAGCCGAAGGCAGAAGCTTAACCCACTGAGCCACCCAGGCGCCCCTTTATTGGGTATCTTAATAAGTCTTACCTAGAAAGAAGGAAGACCGTGGTCAGATGAGGCGAACCTATGATTGGTAAAGAAACAACAGTCACTCATATTAGCGGGATAGAGAACTGTTTGGACTTTTGTGATGTGGGCAATGTTCATGTTCTTTCTGCGTTCAGATGTGGTTATAGAATGAGCTTATTTTGGGGCGCCTGGGTGGCTCAGTGGGTTAAGCCGCTGCCTTCGGCTCGGGTCATGATCTCAGGGTCCTGGGATCGAGTCCCTCATCGGGATCTCTGCTCGGCAGGGAGCCTGCTTCCCTCTCTCTCTCTGCCTGCCTCTCTGCCTACTTGTGATCTCTCTCTGTCAAATAAATAAATAAAATCTTTAAAGAAAAAAAAAAGAATGAGCTTATTTTGACTTGACCCATCATGATCAGAGTGGCCTTGTCTTATGTTGATGTTCTGAAATTATGTTCAACAGGAGAACACCAAGGCCTTGGTGTAAATGCCAGGACAGCTTCTAGATGTTAGCAGCTGCTTTTCTCCTTGCCAGTACCCTAGCTTAAGCCATTCTCCCCTGGATTTCTGCTGCAGATTCCCAACCTGGTTTCCTGGGTCTGACTTTACCTCCTCCTCCTTCTCCTTCTCTTTCTTCTTCTAGTTTATTTTTAAGTAATCTCCACCCAACGTGGGGCTTGAACTCACAACCCGCAAATCCAAAGTCCTATGCTCTACTGACTGAGCCAGCCAGGTACCCCTGACTTTACCCCCTTCTAATCCGTTTTCCATATTATAGCCCGGGTAGTCTCTCTCCCTTCCTCCCTTCCTCCCTCCCTCCCTCCCTCCCTCCCTTCCTTCCTTTCTAAGATTTTTTATTTGAAGAGAGAGCCCAGAGGGAGAGAGAAAGAGAGAGGCAAACTCCCCGCTGAGCAGAGAGCCAAACACAGGGTTTGATCCCAGGACCCTGAGACCATGACCTGAGCCAAAGGCAAACGCTTAACTGATTGAGCCACCCACACACCCCCAGAATGATCTTTTTTTTCTTTTCAGAAAGGTTTTATTTATCTATTTGAGAGAGAAAGCATGAGCAGGGAGAGGGCCAGGTGGAGAGGGAGAAGCAGACTCCTTGCTGAGCAAGGAGCCGGACACAGGGCTCTATCCCAGCACCCCAGGATCATGACTTGAGCTGAAGGCAGACTATCCACCAAGCCACCCAGGTGCTCAGAGTGATCTTTCTTTCTTTCTTTTTTAAAGATTTTATTTATTTATTTGACACACAGAGAGAGATCACAAGTAGGTAGAGAGGAAGCCAGAGGGAGAGGGGGAAGCAGGCTCCCTGCTGAGCATAGAGCCCGATGTGGGCCTTGATCCCAGGACCCTGAGATCACGACCTGAGCTGAAGGCAGAGACTTAACCCACTGAGTCACCCAGGTGCCCCATTTTTTCAGTTTTAATGTCACTACTGCATTCCTTTCCTTGTGCTACTTGACCCATTAACCACGTCCCCGAGGGCAGAAATCACATCTGTATAATTTATTTTATAGAACAAGGCATCTATTTTGTAGAACAAGGCATGACACTGGAATTCACTGAACACCCGCGCTGTGCTTTGAAGTTAGCTCCTGAAGAGGTTGTTAGGAGAGATACCTGAACTGTAGACCACTTCCTCGCCAAAGGCAGCTCTTCGAGGATGGAAGCAGTGTCTGCCCCCTCCTGGCAGCAAGAGGAGGCACTGCTCCTGTTGGCGGAGAAGGGATGGCAAATGAGCAGTGCTCTGCTGGGAGCTGGGACCAGGGCATTCACCTCCGGAAGAATTCCATTTGAGAACAGAATTTCTCAATTCTGCCAGTGGGAAGGTCTCCCAGGGAAGGATTAGACTAGTTCTTGGAAGAGTTGAGATGTGGGACTTTATAAGGGACAGCTTTAAGCCTGCTTTTATTGCCTTGAGTGAAAATTTGGGAAGCAAGTTCTGATGGGAAACTTAATTGTAGGTTGTTTTGGTTTTTTGGTCCAATATCATGAATAGCATGTGTTCTTATCATTTAATATTTTGTAAATCCTCTACCCGAGGGTACTTTATGGAGTGGATTTTTGGAACAGGGAGATTGAGTAGAGGCTGGCTCGGTCCATTTCACAGACCAATCTGATACCACAGTACCTCCGTGAATGGTATGGTTCTCCCTTCCGGGATAGTTGTCAGATAAAATGCAGACTGTCGGTACTCCACTGTGTCTTCTGGTTGTTTTTTTTTTTTTTTTAAGATTTTTATTTATTTATTTGACAGAGATGACAAGTAGGCAGAGAGACAGGCAGAGAGAGAGGAGAAAGCAGGCTCCCTGCTGAGCAGAGAGCCCGACGTGGGGCTCGATCCCAGGACTCTGAGATCATGACCTGAGGTGAAGGCAGAGGCTTTAACCCATTGAGCCACCCAGACACCCCTTCTGGTTTTTGAAATAAAAAATTTAAGGTGGGGACGCCTGGGTGGCTCAGTTGGTTAAGCAGCTGCCTTCGGCTCAGATCATGATCCCAGCGTCCTGGGATCGAGTCCCACATCGGGCTCCTTGCTCAGCAGGGAGCCTGCTTCTCACTCTGCCTCTGCCTGACTCTGTCTGCCTGTGCTCGCGCTCTCTGACAAATAAATAAATAAAATCTTTAAAAAAAAAATTTAAGGTGAACCTGCTGTTTCCCCTCTTCCTTTCATGCTTTACTTGTGATGCACATTTTGTCTTTTCTGCCCAGGTTCTTTAAGATTTAGTCATTTATAGTATTCCATTTAGAAATTTTCTAGATTATTTTGTCCCCTGGTGATAGGCGTTTTCTCAGATGACCAAATATTTTTTTTAAAGATTTTATTTATTTATTTGACAGAGAGAGAGGGAGAGAGATCGAGCAAGCACAGGCAGAGGCAGAGGAAGAAGCAGGCTCCCTGTCGAGCAAGGAGCCCGATGCGGGACTCGATCCCAGGATGCTGGGATCATGACCCGAGCCGAAGGCAGCTGCTTAACCAACTGAGCCACCCAGGCGTCCCCAGATGACCAAATATTTAATGCTTGAACCAATGCTGCGTGAAATCTTTTGTATGTAGCTTTGTGGACATGTATGACAGTTTCTCTGAGCTGTGAATCTAGAAGTGACGTTTCTGGATAATAGCAAGGGTATTTTCAATTACATAGACTGTTGCAAATTGCCCGCATATCCTGAATTGCCATTCTCTGCTATTCCTGAATAATCCCATCCTTGCTGGCAAAATAACTGACAGTATTATTTTGAAGGTTAACAGTTGTTAGTATAAATGGCAACTTAAAAAAATTGGGGGGGGTACCTGGGTGGCTCAGTTGTTAGGTGTCTGCCTTCAACTCAGGTAATGATCTCAGGGTCCTGGGATCAAGCCCTGAATCTGGCTCCCTTCTCAGTGGAAGCTGCTTCTCCCTCTCCCACTCCCCTTGCTTGTGTTCCCTCTCTCACTGTGTTTCTCCCTGTCAAATAAGTAAAATTTTAAAATCTCAAAAAAACTTTTTTTCTGGTTGTTTGCTCCTGGCATGCAGAACAATTGTTTTGTGTCTAGTTTTTATTGAACTCTTATTCTAGTAATTTGTGGATTCAATTTGATTTTTCTTTTTTTAAAAATATTTTATCTTTTAAGTAATCTTACACACCACATGGGGCTCGAACCTACAACCCCGAGATCAAGAGTTTCTTGCTCTACTGACTGAGCCTGCCAGGCACCCCTCAACTTGATTTTTCTGTACAGAATTTTCTGTAAGTAAGTAGAGAAAAACATTTGGGTCTCAGTTTTTCTTGCAAATTGAATGTTATTGGGTGCCTGGGTGGCTCAGTCTGATGGTCATCTGGCTTTGGCTCAGGTCATGATCCTAGTGTTCTGGGATCAAGTCCCCACATCGGGCTCCCTGCAGCGGGGAGCCTGCTTCTCCCTCTCCTACTCTCCTTGCTTGTGCTCTTTCTCTCTGTCAAATAGATAAATAAAATCTTTTTTAAAAATTGAAAGTTACTTATAAAAGTGTTTTGTAAATTACTGATAGTAAACTAAATGTGAGATCTGAAACCATAAAAAACTTGTAAGAGAACACACAGGCAGTAGGGTCTCTGACATTGGCCATAGTAACATTTCTTCTAGATATGTCTCCTTAGACAAGGGAAATAAAAGCAAAAATAAACTACTGAGACCTCATCAAAATAAAAAGCTTCTATGCAGAAGTGAAGGAAACAGTCAACAGAACTAAAAGGCAGCCAACTGAGTGCGAGAAGATATTTGCAAATGACATATCCAAAAAGGATTAGTATTCAAAATACATAAAGAACTTTACAAATTAACACCCCCCAAACCAAATAATCCAGTTAAAAATGGGCAGAAGATGCAAACAGACATTTCTCCAAAGAAGACATTCACATGGCCAGCAGACACACGAAAAGATGCTCAGCATCACTCATCATGAGGGAAATGCAAGTCAAAACTACAATGAGATACCCCTCACACCTGGCAGAATGGCAAAAATCAGTAACACAAGAAACAGCAAGTGTGGAAAAAAAGGAACCCTCTTGCACTCTTGGGGGGAATGGAAACTGATGCAGTCACTATGGAAAACAGCATGGAGGTTCCTCAAAAAGTTAAAAATAGAACTACCCTACGATCCAATCGCACTGCTGGATATTTACCCCCCCAAACCATAAAAAACTCTAATTCAGAGGGCTAGATGGAGCCCTAGGTTTATAGCAGCATTATTTACAGTAGCCAAATTATGGAAGCAGTTCAAGTGTCCACCGACAGATGAATGGATAAAGGAGATGTGGTCTGTATACACAATGGAACATTATTCAGGCATAAAAAGGAATGAAATCTTGCCACTTGCAACATTGTGGCTGGAGGTAGAGAGTATTATGCTGAGGGAAATAACTCAGAGAAAGACAAATACCATATGATTTCTCTCTCTCTCTCTCTCTCTTTTTTAAGATTTTTATTTATTGGGTGCCTGGGTGGCTCAGTGGGTTAAGCCTCTGCTTTTGCCTCAGGTCATGATCTTGGAGTCCTGGGATGGAGCCCCGCATGGGACTCTCTGCTCAGCAGGGAGCCTGCTTTCCCCCCTCTCTCTCTGACTGCCTCTCTGCCTACTTGTGAGCTGTCAAATAAATAAATAAAATCTTGGGGCACCTGGGTGGCTCAGTGGGTTAAGCCTCTGCCTTCGGCTCAGGTCATGATCTCAGGGTCCTGGGATTGGGCCCCGCATCAGGCTCTCTGCTCAGCAGAAAACCTGCCTCCTCCTCTCTCTCTGTCTGCCTCTCTGCCTACTTGTGATCTCTGTCTGTCAAATAAATAAATAAAATCTTTAAAAAAATAAATACAATCTTTAAAAAAAGACTTTTATTTATTTGAGAGAGAGAGAATGTGACTGTTGGGGGGGGGGGGGGCAAAGGGAGGGGGAGAAGCAGGCTCCTCACTGAGCAAGGAGCCTGATGTGCCCCTAGATCCTAGGACCCTGAGATCCTGACCTGAGCCTAAGCCAGATGCTTAATCAACTGAGCCACCCAGGTGCCCCAGACAGATACCATAGGATTTCATTCATATGTGGAATTTAAGAAACAAGACAGATGAGCAAAGGGGGAAAAAACAGAGACAAACCAAGAAACACTCTTAACTCTAGAGAACAAACTGGTGGTTACCAGAGGGGAGGAAGATGGGGGGATAGGTGAGGATGGGGATCAAGGAGTGCCCTTGTCTTTTATTTTTTTTTAAGATTTTATTTATTTATTTGACAGATGGTGAGAGCACAAGCAGAGGGGAGGGATAGAGCCAGAGGAAGAAAGCCAGAGGAAGAAAGTGGGGAGCCACTGAGCGGGGAGCCTGACGCAGGACTTGATCCCAGAACCCTGGGATCATCACCTGAGTCAAAGGCAGGCACTTAACTGACTGAGCCACCCGGGGGCCTAAGGACTGTCCTTGTCTGATGAGCACTGGGTGATGTATGGAAGTGTTAAATCACTATATCATACACCTGAAACTAATATAACACTGTATGTTGGCTATATTGGAATTTTTTTTAAAGATTTTATTTATTTATTTGTTAGAGAGAGAGAGAGAGCACAGGCAGACAGAGTGGCAGGCAGAGGCAGAGGGAGAAGCAGGCTCCCTGCCAAGCAAGGAGCCTGATGTGGGACTCCATCCCAGGACGCTGGGATCATGACCTGAGCTGAAGGCAGCTGCTTAACCAACTGAGCCACCCAGGCGTCCCTATATTGGAATTTTAAAAAAAATTATTGGTATTACTGTTTTTTTTTTTTTAAGATTTTGTTTATTTATTTGACAGACAGAGGTCACAAGTAGGCAGAGAGGCAGGCAGAGAGAGAGAGGGAAGCAGGCTCCCTGCCGAGCAGAAATCCCGATGAGGGACTCAATCCCAGGACCCTGAGATCATGACCTGAGCCGAAGGCAGAGGCTTTAACCCACTGAGCCACCCAGGTGCCCCTGGTACTACTGTTTTAAAGAAACTGGCTAATCCGTTCTAATGCTGCTTTCTAATTAGAGGATGAGGGGCACCTGGGTAGCTCAGGTGGTTAAAGCGTCTGCCTTTGGCTCAGGTCATGATCTCAGGGTCCTGGGATCGAGCCCTGCATCGGGCTCTCTGCTCATTGGGGAGCCTGCTTCCCTTCCTCTCTCTCTGCCTGCCTCTCTGCCTACTTGTGATCTCTGTCTGTCAAATAAATGAATAAAATCTTTAAAAAATATTAGAGGATGAAAGGGAGTCTTTGTTCTAAACTTGCTAGAAGATCCATTTCCTTAAACTTAAAAAAAAAGATTTATTTATTTATTTGACACAGAGAGAGACAGTGAGAGAGGGAACACAAGCAGGGGGAGTGGAAGAGGGAGAAGCAGGCTTCCTGCTGAGCAGGGACCCCCCAATGTGGTCTCCATCCCAGGACCCTGGAATCATGACCTGAGCCAAAGGCAGAGGCTTTAACCCCCTGAGCCACCCAGGTGCCCCTCCTTAAACTTTTTTTTTTTAAGATTATTTATTTATTTATTTGTCAGAGAGAGAGAGCGAGAGAGAGAGCGAGCGAGCACAGGCAGACAGAGTGGTAGGCAGAGGCAGAGGGAGAAGCAGACTCCCTGCCGAGCAAGGAGCCCGATGCGGGACTCGATCCCAGGACACTGGGATCATGACCTGAGCCGAAGGCAGCCGCTCAACCAACTGAGCCACCCAGGCATCCCCTTAAAGATTTTTTAATTAAAAAAAATTTTTTTTTTATTTTTAAGTAATCTGTACATCCAACATGGGGCTCGGACTCCCAGCCCTGGGATCAGGAATCACATGCTTTACCAAGTGAGCCAGCCAGGTGCCCCATTTTCCTTAAATTTCTGAGTTTTTGTTTCCTCTGTAGTCAACACCTTTATTTATTTATGTAATATATTTTATTTTTTTGAAAGCAATTTTAGGTTCACAGAAAAATGATAGAAAGAATTCTCATATACTTCCTTACTCTCCCTTCACCCCGCACCCCTTCCGCTATGATTAACGTCTTGTATTGGTGAAATACACCTCTTATAATTGATGAGCTGATATTGATACATTATTTTTTAAAAGATTTTATTTATTTATTTGGCAGAGAGAGATCACAAATAGGCAGAGAGGCAGGCAGAGAGAGAGGAAGGGAAGCAGGCTCTCTGCTGAGCAGAGATCCCAGGACCCTGAGCTGAAGACAGAGGCTTTAACCCACTGAGCCACCCAGGCGCCCCTCGATTAGGGTTTTTACAGAGGTTCTATGATGCAAGCATGATCATTGGCCTTTGGTGATTAACTCCATCTCCAGTCCCCTCCCCTTGCTGGAAGTTGGGGGAGGGGACTGGAAGTTACATCTAGTCCTGCCTCGGTTTTTCTAGTGGGCAGTCCCCACCCGGGAGCTATCACCAAGACCCGCCTCCTTGGAAGAAAAGACTTTCTTATCACCCAGGAATTCCAAGGGATTTAGGAACCCAGTGGTAGGAACTAGGGACAAAGGCCATGTTTGGGTGCTCTCTCTCTCCCTTTCTCTCTCTCTCTCTCTGTGCTTTAATCAGATCGCAGTTAGCCATTTATAAAAAAGACAAGATTGGCTTTCTACCTTATACCATAAATAAAGATCAATTAAAGACTTAAATGTCAAAAACAAAACCTTACATTTTTGCATAGAAAATGTTGATGAATATCTTCCAGGCCTTAAAGTAAAGAGACTTTTTTTTTTTTTGAGATTTTATTTAGTTATTTGACAGAGATCACAAGAAGGCAGAGACGAAGGCAGAGAGAGAGGAAGAAACAGGCTCCCCGCTGAGCAGAGAGCCAGATGTGGGGCTCAATCCAGGACTCTGGGATCATGACCTGAGCCGAAGGCAGAGGCTTAACCCACTGAGTCTGCCCCAAGACAGACTCTTTTAGATAAATTTTTTTTGTTGCTTATTTTTTAGTAATCTCTACACCCAACATGGGGATCTAACTCACAACCCCGAGACCAAGAGTTACGTGCTCTCCCCACTGACCTAGCCAGGGGCCCCAAGAAAGATTTTCTAAATAAGTCACCAAAAATAAAAACATGAAACAAAACATTGATATGTTTTTTTCCTCCAAGTCCAGATAACCCACCAAGACTGACAACATTTTTGATGGTTAACTTTTGTTCATCAAAAGGCACCTGAGTGCCCAGATCTTGGTTTCTAATACCTTTCTCCAATAAAAGGAACCAAGGCTCCTTGGAGAAGTGGCTGATTCTAGGGCTGGGGCTCTGGTGTGCAAAGAAGATGAGCCCAGACCATTCTGTAGTGCCAGCCTCAAAACAAGTGTGTCTGAGGGGGAAACAGGAGGATAGGGGGAAGAGAAGTGTATTAAAGGAGCCAACCCAACAGAGCTCACAGTGGCCAAATAGGGAAAAATTTGAAGGAAGACCCCAATAATATAGTATTGAATTCTAAACCAAACTATAAAATAAGTATCCATGAGTCCATACTGACAAAGAAATGAATAGATAAATAAAGGAGATGAGACACATCTGTACAGAAAATCCCACATAATTCATGTAGATAGTGCACCTCCCCCACCCCATAGAGGGGGAGCTTAACTCCACACCTTGACTGTGGCTGCATTTAGTAATTTTCTTCCAAAGAACGTGATGATAGAATTTTTTTTTAAAGATTTTATTTATTGGGGTGCCTGGGTGGCCCAGTCAAAGATGGCTGCCTTTGGCTCAGGTCATAATCCTAGGGCCCTGGGATCGAGCCCCACATTGGGCCCCCCCCAATTTTTTTTTTTTTTTTTTTGTTAACATATAATGTAGGGACACCTGGGTGGCTCAATGGGTTAAGCCTCTGCCTTTGGCTCAGGTCATGATCTCAGGGTCCTGGGATCAAGCCCCAAATAAGACTCTGCTCCGTGGGGAGCCTGCTTCCCGCCCCCCCTGCCTGCCTCTCTGCCTACTTGTGATCTCTCTCTTTCTCTGTCAAATAAATAAATAAAATATTTTTAAAAAACCACATTATTTGCCCCAAGGGTTAACTTACTTTTTAAAAAAAGATTTTAGGGGCGCCTGCGTGGCTCAGTGGGTTAAAGCCTCTGCCTTCGGCTCAGGTCATGATCCCAGGGTCCTGGGATCGAGCCCCACATCGAGCTCTCTGCTCAGCAGGGAGCCTGCTTCCCCTCTTCTCTCTCTGCCTGCCTCTCTGCCAACTTGTGATCTCTGTCTGTCAAATAAATAAATAAAATTTAAAAAAAAATAAAAAAATATTTTATTTACTTACTTGAAAGAGAGAGGGAGAGAGGATAAGCAGGGGGAGGGGGAGAGGGAGAAGCAGACCTCCTGCTGAGCAGTTAGCCCGATGTGGGGCTCCACCCCAGGACCCTGAGCTGAAGGCAGACACTTAACCACCTGAGCCACCCAGGCGCTCCAATGACTATTTCAGAAACAGAGCCTGGATGCTTTGTTTCTGGGTCTTTGGAATAATGCCTTGGGCTTTGGCAAAGTTGTAGGGTCTGTTGGACAGACAGTCTCCTGGAGAGTTTCAAACTGTCCTTCCATCTTAGCTCTGGCTTTGGAAATCCTTTTTGTATTTTGGCTAAAATCAAGTATAGTTGAGCCTTGAACAGCACAGGTCAGTACCACACAGCTCCACTTATATGCGGATTAAAAAAA
Organism: Taxidea taxus jeffersonii; assembly: GCA_003697995.1. Classification (NCBI taxonomy): domain Eukaryota; kingdom Metazoa; phylum Chordata; class Mammalia; order Carnivora; family Mustelidae; genus Taxidea; species Taxidea taxus. The sequence continues at coordinate 23,927 of RCUC01119221.1, forward strand.
GCTTCTCGGGCGCCTGGGTGGCTCAGTGGGTTAGGCCTCTGCCTTCGGCTCGGGTCATGATCCCGGGGTCCTGGAATCGAGCCCCGCATCGGGCTCTCTGCTCGGCAGGGAGCCTGCTTCCTCCTCTCTCTCTGCCTGCCTCTCTGCCTGCTCGTGATCTCTGTCAAATAAACAAAATCTTTAGAAAAAAAAAAAAAGCTTCTCTTTCTTGTAATTTCCTGAATCACATTTTCTTTTCTCCAGTTTCATTGTAAGAATACAGGATATAATGCATATGTCCTACAAAATATGTGTTAACTGTTTATGTTATTGGTAGGGTTATTAGTGGTTAAGTTTTGGGGGAGTCAAAAGTTCCATGCAGAGGTTGGTTTTTTTTTTTTTTTTTCCCATGCAGAGTTTTGGCTGCGCCACTAATTCCTTCATTGTTCAAGGATCAACTGTCATCCTCATTTGCTGGCAAACACGTGACATGAATTTTTGCAACAGGGGGTTAAAAAGGAATTTTCTCTGTATACTTAGCCCTCTGTATTTCAGGGCCCAACCCCCTGTCTGCCTGCCTGAGTGTAAGACACGTGGCTCATGGGGCCTCTGGACCTTCGGACTGCCTTTTATCTCTGCCGTGTCCCAGCCTTCTCTTGAAGGCTTAATTCTTCTTGACAAATGATATACTCTGCACTCCTATGGTAGATATTAAAGTTTTATATGTATCAAAAGACATTGAAGGATCTAAGTATCCCTAGCCACCTTCTGCCCTCTTTCTCTCCCCTCCTTCCCTTAGATTTATTACTTTCATTTTGGTTGAACAAGCCATGAACAAGGTTTGTTTTTCCTTCCTTCCTCCCTTCCTTTCTTCCTTCCTTCTTTCCTTTTAAATATTTTAATTTTTTTAAAAGATTTTTAAAATTTATTTATTTTTCAGAGAGAGAGCGCAGGAGCGAGCACAGGCAGACAGAGAGGCAGGCAGAGGCAGAGGGAGAAGCAGGCTCCCCGCTGAGCAGGGAGCCCGATGTGGGACTCAATCCCAGGACGCTGGGATCATGACCTGAGCGGAAGGCAGCCGCGTAACCAACTGAGCCACCCAGGCGTCCCTAAATATTTTAATTTTAAGTAGTCACTGTACCCATTCTGGGGCTCGAACTCACAGCCCGGAGAGCAAGAGTCACGTGCTCCCTGGACTGAGCCAGCCAGGCACCCCTGTTTTGCTTGCTTATGATATCATACAGCGTTATTTACGTGTCCTTTCACTTTTCTCCATTTATCTTCATCTGCTGCTTTTGTTGTTTCTAAGAAGGGAAATATTTGGATTTGACTGGTGTAGTTCATCCCCGTATTTTCCAAACACCCATGAAGTGCCTACTTAAGCTACTTCTGTAAGTGGGCAGGGCCATGGACATAGCACAAGGCCCCTGCCACTTGTCCAGAAGTGCGGACATTCAGAAAAGGAAATGTAATAAACAAACAGGGTATGTGTTGTAGTGGAGGTGGATGGAAAAAGAATTCTTTTGGAGAAGTTGAGAAAAACCTTCATCTGAGCTAGGTCTTGAATGAGCAGGAGCTTCTTGAAGTCGAGTGGAAGGGAAGGCCACAGAATGGCAGGCGCAAAGATGCCGAGGCCTGACACAGCTGGGCATGCTGTGGGACTGGCAGGTGTCGGACGGCTGATGTCGCTGGGCGGCTAGTCCCCGTGGAAGGTGTGTGGGGAGGTGATAAACTTGGGGAGGTCAGTGGTGAGCTTCTTCACTGCACGCAGAAGGAGTTAGCTTCATCTGTCTGGAATCATGGCGGGGCGGGGGGTGCTGTGAGTGAGATGGTATGTTCCCAAGGGTGTTATGTTGGGCCGTCTTAAGCTTCTGACCCCAGCTCTCAACCTTGAGCTTTCACCCTGGAAATAAAGTCTGTTCAGCGCCTCTGGCTGGCACTTATCTGCCATGCCCAGGGCACCTTGGACTTACTATCATCTTTGCGCACTCATCTGACCCCCACCCTATACCCCCTGGCCGGCCTCCCTCTAGTTCTGGCTTTCCTAGGGTGGGGGTGGGCTGTGGGCTGTGGCACGCAGAAACGGAGAGGCAGAAGATGAGCCTTTCCACATTGGCTCTCCTCTGGCCCCCCTTTCTGTCTGCTATTTCTTCAGATCTTGGCTTCTGCTTTCTTCCAAATACACAGCTACCTTGGCTTCCAGCCCAGGTGGAGAGAGAGAAAGAACTTGTTTCCTTCAGCTCCTCTCTGAAAATAACCCGGCTGGCACTGGTCAGGAACAGTAAGTCCCTGAGCGTCTGGACCCCATGCTGTTGATGTCGGGCAGGTCCTGTTACGAACCTGTATTTTTTTCTTGCCATGAACCTTGTCTCTGCCCCACTTCCCCTCCATCCCAGGATCTCTGTGGATGAGATCCTTGAAAATCATTTTTCCAGGCCTCTGCAGAGGCTTCCAAGGCTTAGCACAGTGAAGTGATGGGGGGCGGGGCGGGGGGGTCAGGGAACCCCGGGCACCCTGGGGAGATTGGGCTAATCTGTGGGAGGCTCTGCAAAGTGGGGAAAAGTCGGTCCGTTGTAGGAAAACGGCGGGTGCCTCTAACTGAGGCCCAACCTTGGAATGTTTGCTACAGGCCCGAGCTTGCCCAGCAGGCGCCCAGGGCTCTTCTGGATGTCGGATTCCTCGGACTCC
>RCUC01119222.1:0-41405 GCA_003697995.1 Taxidea taxus jeffersonii
TTAAAAGGCTTCCCTCTAGACAATAACATGATCGGAGGGCAAATGCTGAGATGCAGTTTTCAAGCCATTAATTCAAGTTCTAGAAAAGTTCTCCAATATAAAAGTATAGATGAATAAATTCAATGATACATAAACTACAGCTTTTCCCTCTAGAATTTAGCAATGAGCAATACACTTTTAACAGACGCTACTGTCAGGATCCCTGAGCAGTATGTTGTAATAGGGCCACAGATGAAGAACAGCTCAAAGGAATGTTCTTTCACTGACAAATAATGACAGTAGTAGGATTATTATAATTATAAGCAGTTCAAATAGGTATCCAGTGTTTGAGAAGTAATGGAATCCTTGCCTCTTGCAGGGGCACTGCTAACTCATAGTCCTCTCTGTGACAATTCAGAAACAAAACACAGAAACTTTCCTTCCTTAGCGCAGGGGTAGTCAGCACATTTTTTGTACCCCCTACCATCTGGCTCCTGCTCCTGCTGAAATGTTTCCATTGCTGACTTCAGGTGGGAGGTACACAAAGATTTCACTTAACTGACAAAGGTTTTGTATCCAATCCATAGATGACTATAGGGAAAAAGTAAGTGATTTCCTTTTATTTATGGTCTACTGCTAATGCTATTTGAGAAAATTGCAAATACATTTCTAAGGTAAATGGACAAACTAAAAGCAATTTATTATTTTTGAATTAACAACAAAAAGTGAAATATAATGTTTAGTTAATGAATAAGGCCAGAATACACTTCAGTGGTTGAACAATAATTTTTTTGTGGTTCTGGTACACATTTGATGAAAGACTTAAAAATGAACTACAAACCTACAAGAGTTGTTTAGTTCAGAAAAGTAAAAGTGACAGGAACTCATCACTTTAAACATGTTTCTAAGCTATCTTCAGTAAGTTACCTTCTCCACACATGAAGGCTTTATTTATACGCTTATTTAGTCATGAAATGAGAGCAAGCAAACAGAAATTCTGTTTGCCAGTGCATTTAAAACCCAGTCAAAGCAGAGAATCCTAAATAGGTACATAAATGTACATAATATAAACTTTTATTTTAACCTAAAATCTAATGTGTATTTATCATACATTACATTATATATAATTACACTAATGTGTGTATGATATATAATATACACTAATGTGTATTTATCATACATTACATTATGATATACAAATATATATATAATGTAACATAACAGTTACATTATATATATATTTCTCTCTATATAGATATAATAGAATAAAACAAGCAAGACAAATTATGTAAGTATAGGAAATATGTTTGCTCTGCCATGGGCATTATCCTTTTAGAATTTAACCAGTATTTACAATCAGTTTTAATAAATCTTAGTCACTCATGAGTATAATTTTCTGCTATGGACTGATTGTTTTTGTCTCCCAAAGTTTTTATGTTGAAATCCTAACCCCCAATATAATTTAATTGTATTAGGAGGTGGGGCATTTGGGAGGTAATTAGGTTGTAAGGTAGAACCTCCATGAATGGGATTAGTGTCTGTGTAAGGGGGTAATGTGACTAATGTGAGCACACACACACTGTCTTTGATGGCAGGGTGTACAATGATAACATGGCTGTCTGCAAACGAGACAGATTGCACTCACCAGATTTCAGATCTGCCAGAGCCTTGATCTTGGACTTCCCAGCCTATAGAAATGTGAGAAATAAATTTCTGTTAAGTAACCCAGTCTTTGGTTACTCGTTATAGCAGCCTGAACTAAAACACTTAGTCTTAAGTTTTTCTTTTTTTCCAAAAGACCCAAATAGCCTTTATAAATATTTTTCTACAAAGGTATTTTAGTAATAATGCATATTTAAATTTCATCACTAACTTCACAATACAGTTGACATAATCTACGTAAGAAATACAGAGGTGAGTCTTTTTAACTGTATCATTCAGGTAGTGGAATAAAAGTGGCTAGGAATACAAAACAAATAGACAGCAATCAAAATGACAATGACAACAGGTGGCATATTCCAGCTGCCTAGCTCCAATGCCAGATTCTTCTATGCAATATGTGAAGTTTAACTAGGGAGACAATTTACTTCCCACACACTTTCTTTCCCCCATCTTACTTTCTCCTCCAAGGTCAATGTTACTTTGTTGCAGAAGTACTTAGACCAGCATTCATAGAAAATCTAAAAATGAAGATATATCTTACCACTCACTTATGCTAAGTAAGGCAAGTTCAATTCATGCAAAGTGTAGGGTTCCTGTTATCTTTTTATTGTTCTTGTTGCTCTGTTTTGTTTTCCTCTCTGAAGAGTTATTGAATATGTCATTGGAAATAGTGCCAACCTGTGGATTCAGTTTAAAAACCACTTTTGTTCTAACCATACTTATTTATCTGTTTTATATCACTAAAAAATGTTTATCTTTCTTACCTGACTTTGTATGATGAGCCTTGAGCAGAGATCTCATGATTTGGGGAGGGTATTTTATTTCTTAATAATTTTTTTTTTTAAGGAAGTTGACAGGAAAGAAAAGGAGATGGTTAAATACAGTATAAATGTGACACATCAAACATACACGTTGAAATCAGCAGTAAAACACTGAGTTTGCTGGCACTTGGAATTACTCACTGCAAAGGACTTTTATCCACATGCCAATATTGTAAATTTACCTCAATCTCATAATTATATGCTTAGGATACTACATTATGTATTTTGATGAAGGAGTACTTTGAATCTAATTGCACTCTAAAATTTTATAATTTATTCTATATGTAGGCCTGTCAATTGCATCTATGTATAGATAATCATAGCCATAAATTGACTCTTCTGTGCTTTTCATATTTGACAGAGATTTTAATGAAAGGCAAAAACCAAGTATATAATTACTTGCTCTGTTCATGCCCCATTAAATGAATATGGTTCTAAATTTTCCATTGGGTGATACTTTCCACCCAAAATTCCTCCATTAAAAAAAAAAAAGAGGGACGCCTGGGTGGCTCAGTTGGTTAAGCGGCTGCCTTCGGCTCAGGTCATGATTCCAGCGTCCTGGGATCGAGTCCCACATCGGGCTCCTTGCTCAGCGGGGAGCTTGCTTCTCCCTCTGCCTCTGCCTGCCACTCTGTCTGCCTGTGCTTGCTTGCTTCCTCTCTGTCAAATAAATAAATAAAATCTTAAAAAAAAAAAAAAAGAAAGAAAGAGAGAAGGAAAGAAGAGAATACCTTAAGGCACTCAGTATTTAACTATCTGAACAACTAGAGTCTGTTAAAAAGATTTTTTTTTCTTCTAAGAAATAAGGAAAAATCTGTTTTAATTTTTAAAATTCTAAATATAGTATTTTTTTCTCTCTTGACCTTAAAATTCCATCAAGTTTTCTTTCTTTCTTTATAGGGATATTTTAGGAAACTATATTGGCTTCTCAAATCTCTAAGAGGCCCTTTTTTCCAAAGAGTTCTAAAAGAAAAAAAAGCAGAAATAATTATTTTGAAAGTCTAATATTTGGTTAATAAAAAACAATCATTAAGGAAATAGGCCCATTGCAATGACTTTTTTCTCCATCCTTAGGAAAATATATTTTAAAAATCATATTTAGCTCATTCTACAAACAGTATTTTCTAAGGGAGAAATCTCAAAATCCCATGGAGCTCTGATGGAAATGGAATGAGCTGGGGAGCAATCTTTGCCTGTTCTCATTCACATCTGACAGATGTTTGACTTTGCAGATCATTAAAAATCCATTTCAGGAGTTGGAATAAAAGAATAGTTTTAGGGGCGCCTGGGTGGTTCAGTGGGTTAAAGCCTCTGCCTTAGGCTCAGGTCATGATCCCAGGGTTCTGGGATCATGGAGAGCCCGCCTCTGGCTCTCTGCTCAGCGGGGAGCCTGCTTCCCTTCCTATCTCTCTGCCTGCCTCTGTGCCTACTTGTGATCTCTGTCTGTCAAATAAATGAATAAAATCTTAAAAAAAGAAAAACAGTTTTAAGAAGAACACTTCTACATAGGTGCTAATAAAAACTATTTTATCTTTTTAAAAAATTAAGAAAAATTAGATATTTCCCAAGAAAATGACATATATATGGACATGATACATAAATGTAGTTTTAACGCATACTCAATGGAATTATCTGAGAAATAGTAGGAGTGCATTTAAGAAAATTAACCAATAACATATTCTATTTACTTTCCAACTTAAATTCTAATGGCATATCAGTATTTGGCCACTTTTAATTATATACATCAGTAAGTACATGCGTCTCCCTCCCTCCCTCTCTCTCTCCTTCCCTCCCTACCAAGACCTCTACTTCCCTCCTCAGGATTAGGGCTGTGTTTGGTCTTCGCAAAGATTTCTTGGATTTGACACCAAAAGCAAAGACAACAAAAGCAAAAACAAACAAGTAGGGCTATATCAAACTAAAAAGCTTTCATTTAGCAGAAGAAACCATCAATAGTATGAAACGGCCATCTATCGTTGGGAGAAAACATCTGCAAACCATATATATGATAAGGAGTTAATATACAAAATATATAAAGAGCTACAACTCAATAGAAAAATATCAATTAAAAAAGGGCAGAAGATCTGAATATTTTCCAAAGAACACATACAAATGACCAGTAGTTACATGGAATGTGTTCAACATCACTAATCATCAGGAAAATGCAAAGCAAAATCATAATGAGAACTTACCTTATAGATTGGCTATTATCAAAAAGACAAGAAATAACAAGTGTTGGTAAAGACAGAAAAGTGAAACTATGTGCATTGCTGGAGGGGTGGTAAATAGATGTAGCCACTTCAGAAAATGGTAGGAGAATCCTCAAAAAAATACGAAAATCATGGGACGCCTGGGTGGCTCAGTTGGTTAAGCGGCTGCCTTCGGCTCAGGTCATGATCCCAGCGTCCTGGGATCGAGTCCCGCATCAGGCTCCTTGCTCAGCAGGGAGCCTGCTTCTCCCTCTGCCTCCGCCTGCCTCTCTGTCTGCCTGTGCTCACTCTCTCTGACAAATAAATAAAATCTTAAAAAAAAAAAAAAATAGGACAATCATATGAAAAGCAATTCAAGTTCTGGGTGTTTATCTAAAAAAAAAGTTAAATTACCATATTGAAAAGACCTCTGAACCTCTATATTCACTGAGCATTATTTATGTATATGTATACAATGGAAGATTATCCTGCCATTTGAAATAGCATGGATAGACGTGAGGGTATTATGCTATGTCAAATACACCAGACAGAGTAAGACAGATACTGTATGATCTCACATATATGTGGACTCTAAAAAGAAAAGAAAAATAAAACTGAGCTCATAGATACAGAAAACGGACTTGGTGGTTACAAGTGGGGCTGAGTGAAATGGGTGAAGGTGCTCAAAGGTATACACTTCCAGTAATAAGTCCTGAGGATGTAGTGTACAGCATAGTAACTATAGTTAACAATTTTGTGTTGCATATTTGGAAGTACTAGAAGAGTAGATCCTAAAAGTTCTCATTACAAGGAGATAAAACAAGCTTATAACTATGCGTGGTGATGAATGTTATACATTTAAAACTAAGGCAATGTTATATGTCAATTATATGTAATTTTAAAAATGCTATATACAGAAGACATTGTTGCAAAGCACAAAGGCTGCAGGCCTTAGAACCAGGTGGAACTGAATTTGAAGTCATTTTCCATCAGTAACGTGGTGGTCCTCATACTTACTCTAGTGGATATTTCTTTCTGTCCAGATTCTTCTAAGTACTTATTCTAGCTGTGGGACTTCATATTATATGTGTCAACTTTCTAGAGAGACAGAAATGTCACTTACCCAGCTTTTCTTGCGGGTGAAATTCAGGCGTGTGACTTGGGTTTCTCCAACAAGATAGACCTATGTGCAACTTTAATTTTGAAAAGAATGAGCTGAGGAAAGAGATTTCCTGAAGGACTGCAGTGGTAAGGATGGCAAGAAATGCTTTGTTTCCAGGGACAGGCCTGGCAGAGGTCCAGGAGCTAGGGACTGGCAGGGTGAACCATAGCCCTGTACCCTCTAGACCCTCCTGGTGGTGTAATTTGAATTACAGCCAAAAACTAAATCTTTGGTCTTTCAGAGATTCTGTGAGCTGATCTGGTTTAATGAATCCTTCTGCTTAAACTACGACAGAGACAGTTACTTTACAGCTATACTATGAATTAGAAAATGTGCAATGTGCTTAAGGCAATTCCTGTTACATACAGTAGCGCTACAACATGGTGGTATGCTGTCATTTAAGCTTTATACAATCGAAGGTTCTCTTCAAAAATTTTATTCCAGTTTTTAGAAACTTTCTGTAGGTTATATATAAAAATTAGCACAGTGTCAGTAATGTAGAAGGCTATTATAATGTGTATCAACGAATTAAATATACAGAGAAATTTCTTTATAAAGCTGGACTGACCACCAAAATGTCTATAACTTATAAAAGCTTTTTGAAATTATTCAGAGACTGCATATTCTATTCTTATTTGTTCTTGTCAAAGACTGTATTTTATATTTTGCAGAGGGAATTCTACAAGACATCTCATAACTGCAGAATGAATGCACCGAGAGATCTGGATGCAATATTGAGATATTGTCTTTACCATATAAGTTTAAGCAGAAGGAAAAATTGAATTAATAAGGAAAGAAATGTTTTCAAACTCAAATCTCATATTTGTCAGTCAAGAAGGGAGGGATGAGTGGAAGGCAGAGAATTATTTTAAACAAATCTGGCTATCTTCAATATCGGAGAGGTTAATTGAAGAAAGTGACAAATAAGATGGATGGGTAAAAGGAAGTATAAAAATACTCCACAACCCTTCCCCACAAGATCTGTTCATTCAGTTTCTTTATCTGGACTGAATTCATTTGTTCATTGAAGACGTTTTATTGAGCTCCTTCTATGTGCCACCCACTATTTAAACATTACTGTACACCTATAAACAAAGCACCTTTCAGGTGACCCATAGAGAAACATAACCTATTCTTCCTGAATGTCCTCAAGAGAGTTGATACACCCTCAGATGAAGGGAAGTGAAACAAAATAACCAAAGGAATGGGGGGAGAAGTATTTGTGTATTTCCTGTTGTTGTTATTATTATTATTTTATTATGTTAGTCACCATACAGTACTTCACTAGTTCCTGATATAGTGCTCCATGATTCATTATTTGCCCACCTGGTTTTTTGTTTGTTCATTTTTGTGGCATCACAAAGACTGCTCCTGAGTAGACAGGGCTTTGAAAGAAAGGCTACAAAACCAAATGGCAAATAATTCCACTAGTCTTGTATCTAAATCAATCAAAATGTTATCCCAATCCCACTTTATACTAACATAATGCCCTTCCTCTGCAGTCTAACATAGGAGAAAAGATAATTAGGAAAAAAAAAAGTGATTTCCACAAAACTATGTTTCCTTCAAAAGGAATCTCACACTTCTGCACCTTTAAAAAAAAATCAGTGTCACTGGAAAGGGAAAAATAATGGAGTTTATACAATGCACCCAGTATATTCAGTACCTGTGAGATAAGTCTACTTCTCTTGGTTGTGTAGAGATAATTTGTGCTTCAGAACACTGCCTGGCATTTACTATGAGTCAGTACAGGTTTTCTCAACATAAACACAGTAACTTTTAGTTTCAGCAGTCTATCATACTTTTATCATTCTAACTGAACATCTCCCAGGATATTCGCTAAGAAACCACATTTTTGTATTATATATACACACACTTGAATCAGCATCAACATCGCTAGATTCTTGAAAAGTGACTTGATTGAAAACCCTTCTAGAATTTGTATGCCAAAAGAAGACAGAAAATGAGACTATACAAAATTTTAATGTCACTGAATATATATATTTTTTAAAAAACCCAAAACTAAGCAGATAGTATCTGCTTACAAAACTAACTGAATATATGGACATGAAAAGCAGGATAATCCTGCTTTGGGAGGTTAACTGTAATAGGCACAGATTAAGAAGCAGGCTCCCTAACTCACAAGAATTCCCGGAGTGATAATTTACACTCCTCCATCCCTGTAAAAAGCCCTCTGTTAGCCCTCCACCAAGATGGGAAGGGCATATGTGGGTATGCCACATGATGCATCTCCCTGGGACCAAGTAACCACATTCATGACCCATTAGGCCAGTAATAGACATCACATCCCTGGCCTCAGTGACTGCTCCAGGACACTTACCAATTTTTCCTGATGCTAAGCAATCGCTATTAAAGGTATTCCTTTCCAGACCTTTCTCCCAGAGATTCAGATGCAATGAGTCTGAGTGGGGCTCAGCAAATGGCATTTTAACAAGTCTCCTGATGAGGAAATTTTGAAACACCTTGCTCTAAAGTGGTGTTTCTCAAATTTTGCCCTGGAGGGATTTAAAACTCCAGATGTCCAGGCCCTCCTACCTGTGACTGGATCACAGTCTCTGGCAGCAGGAAACAAGCATCCATGTTTTTTAAGAAGTCTGAGTATCAGCCTCATTTGAGAGCTCATTAGAAGTATAGAATCTCAGACACTACCCTGTATTTTCCTAATCTTTGTAATCAGAATTTTAATTTTATCAAAATTCCCAGGTGATTTTTATGCACATTAGAGTTTCAGAAGCCCAGCTAGGGTGGAATTCTGGTGAAAATCAGGTAAGGAGTTTTCTAAATTGAGCTGGGAAACAACTTCCCCATTGATGGGGACAGTTTAAAGACAGGAGGCCAGCAGCTGTCGTTTCTATCATTCCCATGATTTGATCATGTGAATCATTGGGTTAAGTATCTTTTTTTTTTTTTCTAGACAGAAAGTTCTAATTCATTAAGCTCCTTCTAAAACCACTTTTATCAATTCAAAAACAGAGTTTCAGAGTAAACTGCAGAGGTTTCTTCTATTTACAGAATGTGTTATTTTTTTTGTAAAATTCCTTTTGTATTTGAAATTTAATTCACTTCCTTGGGGTTGCATTCTTCTTTGAATTCCTATCCTTGCAAAAGGCTCATGTAAAGGTGTGGCCATTTCATGTATTATCAAGGTGCCAAAGAAAAAGTTTTCCTGAACCTGTTGTAATATGTATTCATTGAGAAATTACTTCTCCTTTCAACAACCCCATATACCAGCTCAAGGGAGGTGAGAATAATAATTAGTAGAACATTATTTTTTCTGTGCATAAATAGGTTTGTGAATATATGGATACACTGAATATTTTTAAATTTGGGGGAAATTAGAAGCTTTAAAATGAACCCTTGGAATGGTGACTTAATAACATTGGTATGCTATTTTGAAATGATTTCATTCAAGTAGAAAATTTATAGGGAAGAGAGCGGTGGTGCAACTTCTTTTGGGTGGATTCTGTGTGCCAAATGTATGTTAAGATGTAGAAGAAGTTAGAAAAAGCAGTAAGCCACCACCTGGTCTCTGGGTCAACAACCACAATTTTGCCCATAGACTGGACTAAAGATGGGAAAACATCTACCAAAGTGAGATCTGATGGAGAAATGGAATAGTGAAGCAGTATAACTTCCACGTGTATTCCTCATTCTAAATTTCCTGAAATTTTCTAAAGTTAGCCTCTCAGTTCTTGAGGCAGCAACATAAGTATAAACTAATGGCCTATCTTAACAATTTTCATAAAGCCTCAGACAATCTTTTTTTTTCAGTACATCTCCCAACCCCACTCCCCACACCCATCAATGAGGACTTATTAGGTTCACAATAATCATTTGTAGAAGAATTTAATGTTCTTCCTTTAGGAAGAACTTACAGTCTTGGATCATCCAAACATTTTTTTTTTTATACTCTGTGTCTAAAGGACCTAAAACTTGTGTGAAATAGAATAGGTCACATAAGGTCATTACATAAGGTCCTTTGAGGTAATTTTCTACAGAGACAAAGAGAGAGGGTTTGGTTTTGTTTTCCTTAGAGACAGAAAAAGACAGCCTTCACACAAGTGGTTCTGCTTATATATGAAACCACAAGAGCCAATGCTTAACCCTGGCAAACAATAATATCCCATTGTTCTTTGTTTTGATTTATTCCTTTCTTTCCTTTATCTTGCAGATTATTGCTTAAAGTAGCCTTATAAAAATATGACAGTTGCTTACTTTATATCAGTAAAATACCCATCATAATAAATTCTAGTCTCCGATTTCACCATCTTTTATATAATTGACTCTTCTAAATAATTACAGGTATGCTCTCTATGTTAATGATCACTTTTAATTTAAATTTTCAGGAATCCTATCTTTCAGTGAAAATTTGCCAACATGTTACCATACTTTGAAAGTATATGGGAAATAGTGTTAGCAAGATGGTGGGGTAGGAAGTACTGAACCATTCCCCACCCTTGCAAAACTCACTGATTCAACAACAATTAGTGGACAAATTCCCTTTGTAAGCAATAAGAAAATTGAAAGGTTCTTAGACCCTGGGAGTGTACAAAACTGACTCACCAAAGCTCACAGGAGACTTGGGCATGATGACATATAACCAGGATGAGAGTCTTTAGTTTCCAGTTCTACTTAATGGGAGAGAGAGATTAGATCACATGTTAGTGCCCCAACATTTCTGAGGAGGTACTGAAGAGGCTTGGCTTCTGAGTTGCCATTCTTGGATCTCTGACAGACCTGACACAGCTTACCTGTGCAGGGAAAGGAGAGACGATAGTTTAGGCTGGGAGATTCCACTGACCTTGCCTCCTGGCTTGACATACAGTGAGTGGACAATGTAAAAGTTGCCTATTTCTCTCTGGGAAGGGAAGGAGTTTGTAGAGGTCTCTAGAATTGCATGCTGGACTGATTGATAAGGATCTTCTCTTTTATGAGACCTATCCAAGAAGACGCTGAGTGGCTGAATGGATTAAAAAAAAAAAATTACCCAACTCTACCATCTACAAGAACTCTAGACTTAAAAATACAAACAGGCTGAAAGTGAAGAGTTGGAAAAATAAAATATTCCCTACAAACGGTAAGCAAAATAGAGCAGAAGCAGCTATACTTAGACTAGACAAAGCAGACTTTACAGCAAAACTGTCACTAGGGACAAGTAAGACATCATATAATGTTAAGAGAGTCAACTTACCAGGAAGACATAACAGTTATAAATCTATATGCACCCAATATTAGAGCACCTGAATATATAAGGCAAACATTGACAGAAAAGAAATAGTGATGAAATAATGAGACTTCTTACCCTCCTTCAATAGTGGAAAGAACATCCAAAGAGATTGTAAATAAGGAAATAGAGGACTTGAATAATAAACAGCGTAAACCAAATTGGCTTACTAGACAAATACAGAACATTTCACCTAGTAACAACAGAATACATTCTACTCAAGCACACACAGATCTTTCTCTAGGATAGATCATGAGTTAGGCCATAAAAAAAATTTAAAAATTTTGAGAAAATTGAAATGATATATTTATTTTTTCTGACTATGGTGGAATGAAACTAGAAATCAAAGCAGAAATAAAAATGAAAAATATACAAATATGTGGAAATTGACCAATACATTCTTAAAAATGACTGTTGGGTCAAAAGGAAAACCAAAAAGGAAATGGGAAAGTTCTCTGAACACATGAAAACAATAACAAAACATACCAAAGCTTACGGTATACAGCAAATAACGGTACTAAGAAGGAAGTTCATAGTGATAAACATCTACACTAAAAAAAGAAGATCTTGAATTAACAATATAACATGCTCCAAGGAACTAGAAAAACTAAACTCAAAGTTAACAGAAGGAAGAAAATCAAGATTAGAGCAAAAATAAAAAGGAAACTCCCTCCAAAAGGGAAAAAATATATAATTTTTTGAAAAGATAAACAAAAGCAACTGACCCTTAGAAAGACTAAGTAAAAAGGGACTAAAATAAGAAGTGGGGAAAAAAAGCCATTATAAATGATGCTATAGAAACAAAAGGATCTTAAGAGACTGCTATGAACAATTATATGTCAAGAAACTGAATAACCTAACTGAAATGGATAAATTCCTAGAAATACAAAACCTACAAAGTTTAAATTGGGAAGAAACAGAGTCTGAACAGGCCTATAACTAATATGGAGATTAAATAAGTAATGAAAAACAACTGAACAAAGAAAATCCCAGGACCAGATGGCTTCATGGTGAATTTTACCGAACATTAAAAAAAAAAAAAAATTAATGTCAATCCTTCTCAACTTTTCCAAAAATCAAAAAGAGGAACTACTCTTAAACTCATTTTATGAGGCCAGCATTATTCTGATACCCAAGCCAGAAAAGGATGCAGTAAGAAAACTAGCTTGAACACAGAAAAGGAATAAAATAAAATAAAATGGAAAAAAAAAGAAAAGAAAAAGAAAACTTGAAGTCAATATCCCCAATGAATTCTCAAAAAAAAGAAAAAACCCACAAAACCAACCAAAAAAGCACAAACCAAACTTAGCAGCACATTATCATGTGTCATGATCAAATGGGATTTGTATTTGCTATTCAAGGATGGTCTGACATACACAAATCAATCAACTGATAAATCACGATAGTATGAAAGGAAAAGAATCTTATGATCATCTCAATAGACATGGAAGAAGCATTTGCCAAAATTTAACACCCACTCATGATGAAAACTCTTACATTGGGTATAGAAAGAATGTACCTCAACATAATTAAGGACATGCAGTGGTGAAAAGTTGAAAGCTTTTCCCCTAAAACCAGGAATAAGACAAAGGTGACCACTACCTTCACCGTTTCTATTCATCAAAGTACTGGGTGTCCTAGCTAGAGCAATCAAGCAAACAAGAGAAAAAGCAAATCAGAATTAAAAAGAAAGAAGTACAATTTTCTGTATTTGCAAATGACATGATTTTATAAATTAAAAAATTCTAAAAATTTCACCAAATAGTTAGGTCTAATCAAAAAATTCAGTGAAGTTGCATGATACAAAATTAACATAATCAGCAGTGTTATCATACACCAACAACAAATTATCTGAAAAAGAAAAAGAAAATGATAATTTTTACAGTAGCATGAATAATAAGTACTTAAAAATAAGCTTAACCAAAGAGGTGAAAGATCTCTACTCTGAAAATTCTGAGACATTAATGGAAGAAATCAGATAGTATTCCGTGTTCATGAATTGGACAAATTAATATTGTTGAAATGTCAGTACTACCAAAGCCATCTATAGATTCAGTGCAATCCCTATCAATATTCCAATGCATTTTTTATAGAATTAGAAAAAAAAATCCTAAAATGTATATGGAACCACAAAAGACCTTGAATAACCAAAGTAATTCTGAGAGAAGAAAGCAGGAGTCATCACACTTCTTGATTTTTAAGCCATACTACAAAGCTACTATAATCAAAATAGAACTGAGAGCCCAGAAATAAACCCAAGCATATATACACTAATATTTGACAAGGCAGCCAAGAATATGTAGAAAAGTCAGTCTCTTTAACAAATGGTCCTGGGAAAATTGGATATTTGCATGTAAAAGAACAAAACCGGGTCCCTATCTTACAACATTCACAAAAATTAACTAAAAATGGACAATGACTTAAATATAAAACCTGAAACAGTGAGTCTTCTAAAAGAAACATAGGAATAGTGTTGACATAGGCATTGGCAATGATTTCTTTTCTTTTTTTTTTTTTTTTTTTGGATATGAGATCTAAAACACAAGAAACAGAAAAAATAAACAAGTGGGACTATACCAAACTGAAAAGCTTTTGCAGAGCAAAATAAATAATCAACAAAGTAAAAATACAACTTATGGATTAAAAAAGAAACGTATGGATAAGAACCATAAAATAATGTCAATATATGCAGAAAAAGCATTTGACAAAGTGCAATATCCATTTGTAATAAAAAGAAGTAGGTTTAGAGGGAATATACCTCCACATAATAAAAGTCATGTATGAAAAAACCCAGCTCCTCTTTAATGGGGAAAAACCGAAAACTTTTCCTGTAAGATCAGGAACAGGACAAAGAGCGTCCACTCTCACTACTTTTATTCAAAATATTGTTGCCCGCCCTACTTTCAGCAATAAGAGAAGAAATAAAAGGCATTCAAATTAGTAAGAAGTAAAACTTTCATTGTTTGCAGTTGACATGACACTATACATGGAAAACCCTCAAGACACCACCCAAAAACTACTAGAAATAATAAATGAATTCAGCAAAGTCACAGGATACAAAACTAACATATAGAAATCTGTTGCATTTTTATATACTCACAAATGATCCAGAAATTCCACTATTGGGTCTTTACCCAAAGAAATGAAATCACTAATTTGAAAACATACATTTTTCATGTATGTTTATTTCATGTATGTTTATTGCATGAAGTCAAGCTATGGAAGCAGCCCAAATGTGCATCCATAGATGAATCAAAGATATATATATATATATACACACACACACACACACATATATAGATATATATCTATATATGTATATATCTATATATGTATATAGATATAGATACACATATATACATATATATGTATAGATATATACATATATAGATATAGACACACACATATACATACATATAGACAGACAATGGAATATCATTCAACATTAAAAAGAATGAGACTTTGCCATCTGAAACACCATGGATGGACCTAGAGTATAATGCCAGGTGAAATGAGTCAGATAAAATAAGAAATATCATATGATTTCACTCATATGTGGAAATTAAGAAACAAAATAAATGAATAAAAAAAGGAAAAAGAGACAATCCAAAAAACCAGATTTTAAATACAGAGAACAAACTGGTAGTTTCTGAAGGGGAAGTGGAGGGAATGGGTGAAATAAAGGTGATTAAGGAGCACCTGGGTGGCTCAGTGGGTTAAGCTTCTACCTTCAGCTCAGATCATGATCTCAGGGTCTTGGAATCGAGTTCCACATCAGGCTCTCTGCTCAGCAGGGAGCCTGCTCCCTCCTCTCCTCTCTCTCTGCCTGCCTCTCTGCCTACTTGTGATCTCTCTCTGTCAAATAAATAAATAAAATCTTTTTTAAAAAAAGGAGATTAAGAGTACAGTTACTCAGTGATGAACACTTAGTAATGGAGAGAATTGTTGAATCATTATATTGTACACCAGATACTAACATTTTTATGTTAATTATACTTCAATTAAAAAAAAACTGAAAAGGATAAGAGATAACAAATGCTGGAAAGGTTTGTGAAGAAAAGGGAAGCTTGTACACCAATGGGAATGCAAACTGGTCCAGCCACTCCAGAAAATAGTATGACAACTCTCAAAATATTAAAAATAGGTCTACCATATGTTCTACTACTAGGAATATATCTCCCCCCAAATCCAAAAACTCTTACTTGGTATATGTATTCTGTTCACAGCATTATTTACAATAGCTGAGACATGGAAACAACTTAAATGTCCATTGATGGACGGATGGATGGATGGATGGATGGATGGATAAAGAAGTTATAGTACATACACACAGTAAGAAATGAGGAAATCATACCATTGCAGCATCAATAGACCTTAAAGAGATTATGTTAAGTGAAATAAGATAGAGAACAACAAATACTATATGATCTCAATTATATGTTAAATCTAAAAACAAAAACTCATAGAAAAAGATGAGATTTATGGTTAATGGGGGGGGAGTTGAGAAGAGGATTGGAGGAAGGTGGTCAAAAGGTACAAACTTCCAGTTATAAATAAATACCAAGGATGTAATGTACAACATGATAACTGTAGCTAACACTGCTATAGGCTATACAGGAAAGTTGAGAGCAAGTCCTAAGTGTTGTCATCATAAGGAGAGACTATCTTTATTGTATCTGAATGAGATGAATGTTAACTAAACTTAGTGCAGTAATCATTTTACAGTTTATGTAAATCAAACTACGTTGTACACCTTAAACTTATACAGTATGTATGTCAATTATATCAATAAAATCGGAAAAAAAACACTAAAAGACAAGTGTTTAAAGATGTGGATAAATTGGAACTTTTGGAAGTGGGAATGCAAAATGGTGTAGCTACTATGGAAAACAGTATTTAGTTTCCTCAATAAAATAAAGATAGAACTATCTTATGATTCAGTAATCCCACTCCTGGGCATTTACCCAAAAGAATTAAAATCAGAATCTCGAAGAGATATCTGCAATCCCATGTTCACTGAAGCACTATTTGCAATAGCCAATATGTGGAAACTACCTACCTGTCCACTGAGGGGTGAATGGATAAAGGAACGATGGTATACACAACAATGGTATACCATTCAGTCTTTAAAAAAGGAAATTCTGCAAAATGCAATTACATGGGTAAAACTTGAGATCGTACTGACAGAAATATGCAAATCACACAATGTTTTCCCCCTTCTGACTGAGCAGAATAAAGACGTGAAGTATGGAGTTGGAGCAACTCTCTTAAGTCAGTGAATTAAAAAAAAAAAAAATCACATGTTAAGAAGAGTAGAGCACTGGGTGGGTGGTGGAGGGAAAGGAAGTTTGCCTGAAGAAAGTAGACCTTTAGCTACTATATGATCCTAGAACAGAGCCAGATGGTCATGCCTTTTTTTTGAAATTTAATGTTAGAGTTAATCCTACTGTGTTAACAATAATAACAATAACAAAATTATATGCCTTTTAGCATTTTATTTGTATTACAATTATGGAATATTTATTGTCCCTTTAAACAATCAACTCAGTTTTTTAGAGCATGGCAGAAGAATCAACATCAGGTATATATATATCTGCATATGTGTGTGCACACCTACATGTAAATTAATTGTGATTGCATTTACCTCTACTGGATTATGAGCTCATTTGGGGCTGAGAGTATGTCATAGTCTCTCTAAGAACACAATCAATTGAACGAGCAAATCAGGAGCAGTAGAAAATAGGGATAATAAAATGTCCTTGAAAGCAGAAAAATGGCAGATAATAAGCCATGTAATTCAGTAGGCAAATGTTCCTCTCAGTGAACAACACAAAGATACAGCTTTTGAAACAGGAGCTTTTGTCTCAAATGCCTCCCCTATCATGTCCAGATCCTTTCATTAAACTGTTTTTATGAAACCAGTCATTCTATTCCTTTTTATTTATATAAATACAGATACAAAGGTAGAATGAGACCAAAGACAGTGGGTTAGACCAAACATTTATTAATATCTATTGGCTATATATAGAAATTAATTTCAATTTTCATGAAAGAAACTATTACTGAAGAGGTGACTTAAGCCCAGTAATATGCTGGTACATGTTTCATGCCAGCTTTCTAGAAACAAAAAAAGTACACGTTTAATGCTAGCTTTCTAGAAACAAAAAAGGAGAATCCCATTCTCCCACCAGAAAAGGAAGAAAGAAACAGGAAGAAAAGAAACACTCCACTGGGAGTGTTGGCCAGATTCTACAGTATAAATGCTGCCTTCATGGATACTTTCAAGCTACAAACTGTTTTACCACTGGTTCATAAAATTCCCCAGAATTAAACAATCTCCTCTTGCCAGCAAGCAGAGGCTGCCATAGCATACCTTTCTTTCTTCAAAGAGAATTGTGCTTTTAGCTTGTGCTTGCTAGAAATTTCTATGGCAAAAAAATCAATCATCAATCAATCAACCTGCTTTCAAAGGCTTTAATTTAAACAATCTTTTTCTTAATATCATTTACTGTACTCCTTAATACCTGCAAATAGTGTCCCTCTTTACATGGTTGTCAATGGTTAGATAACTATTCTTTGGGTTGAAGGACACGGGTGCAAGCCCAGATCTGATCAGTTCATCCAGGGAATCCACAGTGAAGCCAACAAGCAAACCTTGCTCTGTATGTGGTATTCTCTCAGAGATTTTTGCTATTTGAGAGGCGAAAGACATGAACATTCCCAAACCAACTAAAGTTCCATTTAAGTAGTCAGAGTTCCCATGTTATTTAAATCACAGGACAGATATTCTGAAGGGATTGAGTAAGTCTTTGCAGTCTACGTATCATTTCTAGTACTCGTGCTCCTACGCCATTTTTACACTGAAACCAACCAAACAACCAAACAAAATGTGTTTGTTTCATACACGGGCTGCGGCTCTCATGCTCTATGTAGGAGAGGTCAGTCAGGATTCTGGGTCAAATGCTGGCAACTCTGTTTTCATACCTTACCACAAGTGACACATAATCTAGTTTCCTAGGAAACTAATAAAAACAATTACCCCAAAAGAGTGTTAAGTGTAACAGATAACTGTAATACAATGAGTCTTCACTGTTCATAATATCTACTTGAAGGGGATCTTATACACTGTAAGTATAATGTATGCTATAAAGAAATAACCAAAACAAAGTGTTACACTAGATAAGAGAACAGCACTTTACAGTTTGTAAGGCCCTAGCACAAATATTCTCTCATTTCGATTGTCACTATAATCCTCCAGCCTGGATAGGGTAGAAGTGACCTCTCCAAGTAAAGAATATGATAATGCATATATTGCAATTTATGTGAAGGTTTAAAGTGGAATGTTTCTGGAAGAGAAATCCTAAAAGTGATGGACTTCAAGCCATTTTTAAGAATGGAAAGACGGTAGATGAGAATTTAAATTCAAAATTGATTTATCTTTTTATTATGCAGGAAACTAATCACAAAGTGTCTATCCATCCAAAGAAATGATAGAAGGAAAGGAGAAGGAAGGAGAAAAGATGTATCTATCAATAGAAATGTTAGAAGGAAGGAAAAAGGGAAAAAGGGAGGGCAGAAGGCAGGGAAAGAGGAAACCACACACTAAAATCAAATAAATGTTTATACACAAGGACAAGGATGTAGCTAACATTGTAATTATCATCCTGTTCCCTTGAAATTTGTACTCCCAAAACTCTAGCAAAATTCTTTTGTGAGCCTCACTTGGAGAGGAAAGTAAAAAGTGTTGGTCTGTTTAACAATTATTGAGCCCCTAAACTAGATCCTGTTTTAGTCCTGAACAGAACCACTTTCTCACTTCATGGACTTCTCAGGGAAAATCTCATGGTATCCCACCTAGTTTATACCAGAACAAGCAGCTACCTACCTTAGGAAGAGCTGATACACACTTCCTTACAGGTGAGGTTCATTTAGAACAGTCCAAACACAGGCTATTTAGAAGATAATGTACACAGAATTTTGGGCCCAGGTCCAACTGGTAAGTTTCAGCGCAAACAATGTGGATTAGTCAGTGTTCTCCAGAGAACCGGAACCAAAAGGAAGATAGTGTATATGAGAGAGAGAGTGAGATTTGTTCTGAGGAATCTATTTATTATGAGCAGGACATCCAGGAAAGCCAGTGGTTTAATTCTGTCTGAATCGGAAAGCCTGAGAATCCAGGCAGCTGAAAGTGTAAAGCCCCGTTTAAGAGCTAGAGGAGATGAGATGTCCCAGTTCAATCAGTAATGTAGGGGAAAGAGGGCAGGGGGGCAAATTTTTCCTTCCCACACCTTTTGTTCTATATTTAGGCCTTCAGTTGGAGCAAAGATGTTTGCCAATTCTGGGGAAGGTAGTCCACTGAGTCCCCTGATTCAAATGCTAATTTCATCCTGGAACTCCCTCACAGACATACCTCAGAGATCAAGTTTAATCTGGGCACCCAGTGGCTGGAGAGTCAAGACTGAAAATTATTATACTCTGTATGACAGCTTCTGAACCAACGTGTAATCTAGTCTATATCCGTCACTAGGAAGTAGACAACACATTTTTTCTACTCTATTTCAAGGTGCCAATATCCTTGAAACTCAATACCTTGAATATCACAGGCAAACCAATCCTGATTTCTGGGACCACCAATATGGACTCTGACAGTGCTTGATTATCACACATGTCTGTGTACATTCTGAAATATCTCCCATAAACTTCCAACATAATAAAGCTAATTGGTTAAAGTCTGGGTTCTGTTTTGTTCCTCTCCTGAAACTTTTAGTCTTCTAAGGACATAGCAGGCACTCCCTAGGTATTTCTTCAACAAAAATTGAAACTAATTGGCACATCAAGTTTATCTGAATTTATTATATCGTAAGACTTGATTTTTTTTTATTCATGCTGTGTATGTGTGGGAGACACAGGCTCTTTATGATTAACTAAACTTGTGTTTGACTCTTGTCAAAAATAGACATTCAAGTCAGCATGAACATTTCAGTT
Source organism: Taxidea taxus jeffersonii (assembly GCA_003697995.1). Taxonomy (NCBI): domain Eukaryota; kingdom Metazoa; phylum Chordata; class Mammalia; order Carnivora; family Mustelidae; genus Taxidea; species Taxidea taxus. Next base: position 20,044 of record RCUC01119222.1, read on the forward strand.
TTCCCTTCTTGAAAGCTTAACTGAAATTTTAGCATTTTAATCCTAAATTGTGTTTGTGGAAACCTTGAAAATAAGTAGTAATCAGAATATTCTAGTTTAATTATAGAATGTGAGATATTCTGCTTGCAAGAAAATTCACAGGTCACTCATTCCATCTGTCTGTATCATGGCATGATAGGGATTTTTAGGTGATGTCCTTGTATATTGAATTGCTTACTCCTCAGAAGCTTTGTTGGAAATTTACTTGTCTACTAACTGTCAGGAAGTGTCTTCCATAAAATTTGAAAAATTTAGTATAGACTCGTGAATTTTTTACAATTTACAGAGAGGAAAGGACATTTTACATAAAATCTGACAATAAGAGAGCACTGTACATAATTGATAGCAATGAAATAAGTTCAATATATACTGCTACAGCCTCAGCTGCACTGCTACAGCCTCAGCTGCAGTGATAGCTTTATTTCCCTTTTTTCAGTATCATATAGCTTTAGCATCACTTTCCTATTTACTCAAAGCTCAAAAAAATTTTTTTTAAGATTTTGTTTATTTAGGAGAGAGAATGAGCAGTGGGGAGGGGCAGAGGGCAGGGAGAGAGAGAGAGAAAAGCAGATTCCCTACTGAGAGCAGGAAGGCTGGTGCAGGGTTCAATCTGGGATCATGACCTGAGCTGAAGGCAGACGCTTAACCAACTGAGCCACCCAGCCACCCCCAAAACTTAAGATTTTTTTTTTTAAAGATTCAGAGCAGATTTCTGAGGATAAATGGGTTTCTCGACAGCTATTAATAAAAGATCTACTGTTCATAGCTGAACACCATCATTCGCTTCATAGTTTCTGAACATACTTCACAGTTTATGAATATGTAATTCATATTACAATATTTTAAAATAAATATAAATGTTAATACTAAAAACTTTTCAATGTAAAGAATTTATATTTCTCTCATTAAATAATAATTTTGGAAAAGATCCAAATCCAATTATTTGACAATCTCAAATGTCTTCTGAGTTTTCTTAAGAAATATACAATTCCACCTGGAAGGAAGAAGAACCATGCCTCCAGAAAAATAAAATGATGTGTCCATATTATGAAACAGCATGCGGATGAATGGATTCTTCTATGGCATCCATTATCTTCCTCTGGCATATGGGTGAAAAAAGCCTTTTTAAAAATTTTCCAATTTTTAGGAATATGCCAAGATGAGTGAAAATATTGCACTTTGCATCCATGATATATGTATTCATGCTATCCTGGCGGTACCATCTGTGATTAACTTTACAAATGTAAAAAGAATATAAGGATTTGCACAATAACATAATGAGTAGTTTGATGTCAATGTTCCAGGCAGTTTCTCCTCTCAACTTTCAAAGGTAACTTTTCATTAAAATGAACTATTTTGATGCATTAGTTACTTAGTTGTCTCAATTTTGAAAGGTACAGGGGTAAGTGTAAATCATCCAAATATTTGGCATGCAACAGCATACCGTAATCAGTGTTTTAGTCTTTGCTGTCCTTTTGGTCTTACAATGCCATGTTAAATGGCAGATGCCAATGTCAAAAATCATTCCTGCCACACCTATCTTACAAAGCACAAAAAGGGAAAGTTTCAGAGCTAAAGTCTAGTCTGCTTGAATACACTACAAATCAATCAGTGCTTAGGAAATAAAGAGGAAAGGAGTACAGTAATTTGGCCTGTACGTTTCCTTGATCGGGGTCATCCATACTTTCTGAAGTCACTGCCACAGGGCTACCAAAATGGCAACAATACACAAGGAGAAAATCTTTATTAAATTGTCAGGAATTTCAGTGCTAGAGTCTGACTGTCAGTGTTTTATAGCTAAAATTCCTTTTTCTACTTGCAGCTAGAGGTAAGTGCTCTATAAACCAAGGAGGGAGGGAGGAATGATGAATCTCACTTGCTAGAGCTATTAGTCTTGAAATGCTTTCCACTGCTGCTCCAAAAAGATCTAAAAATGCAGCCAAAGATAAGAAATTTCAGATATTAGTCTTTGATTCTATGCAAGAGGTTTCATGGCTTGAATTAAAAGGACATTATCTACAAGCCAAATAGTATGTTTCAGAATATCAAATGGCCTAAGCCCAATTTTCATCTTTTTTTTTTTAATGGATGTGTGAAACATCTTTATGGGATTCCCACCACTTAATTCAAGAAGAGAATTCACCATACAGCTGAAGGTTTAAATATTTTACTTTCACTATAGCATATACATAGGTCTGACAGAAAATTTTGCAAGAGTATTGCTGGTGTCCATCAAATACTAGGACACCAGCAATGCGTGCATAAGAAGTAACATTTTGCAGAGGCCCCAAGAGATTGGATTTTAGCTAAACTCAGCCTGTCCGTTTTAGTCCTTCCTTAGGTCTCACTTGGTTCTTCACGAGAAAAAAAAATGAACTAGAAGTTGAATGTCTATAATTCTATAGAATGGAAAATATTTATCTGTAATAGATATATATTATACATATATGCGTATGTGTATATATTATACATATATATGGGTATGCATACACAAATTGATGCTCTTCTATCCTTTGGAATTTTAGGATTTCTTTTTAATTCCATTTTAAAATCTTATTCATTCATCATTCTCTCCTATCACAATGTAAAAAGATATTTAGGTTGTCTCATGAGTTATTACTACTCTATTTAATTGTGTAATTCAGAAAAACATGTTCCCCCACTCCCCTCCCTCCCAGGAATGTTGCTTGGTAAAAGCAATGCAAGCTGAATGTCAGTCTTTAGCTGCTCCCTTGGGCAGGTGCCTTTGTGCAGTGCACAAACTATACAATTGTACACGACAACCTGGCTATCGGTGAGTGGAAGCAAGGAAGTAGAAAAGAGTGAGAGAAAGGAATTTAGTAAGAGAACTGGAACATAGGACAAGAAGGTGAGTTGCCTGCATCACTAAAGTGTCATCTACTTGAACAGAGGCTGATTCTAATCTGTATAAGAAGGAAAGAGCAGTGGGGCACCTGGGTGGCTCAGTCTGTTAAGTGTTCAATGCAATTTCAGCTCCTCATGATCTCAGGGTTGTGAGATTGAGCTCTGTATTGGGCTCTCCACTGGACATGAAGAGATTCTCTCTCTCCCTATATCCCTCTGTCCCTCTGTCAGCTGTCCACTGCCCTCCTCAACCCCTGCTCTTTTTCTCTCTCTCTCTAAAAAAAAAAAAAAGGCAGTAACCAATAGACATGATATTAACTAAAGTGCATTCTTAGAGATGAAGTAAGACTGTCACCCCTTAGCCTCACAGGATCCATGAAAATTGCTTCTTCCTTGTGATCATTTTAGACTTTGATGAAAAAATCCTGGGGGAGGGGGTATGATGGGAGGTATTCAGAAAATACTTCCTTGAGATTTTCTATATTAAATACTCAAATAAATACTCAAATATTCAAATTAAATACTCAAATAAATACTTACATGCTCTCAGAACACCTGCATGGCTAAGTCAGTTAAGTGTCTGCCTTTGGCTCAGGTCATGATCTCGGGGTCCCAAACCAGGTTTTGGGTTTCCATCCCAAACCAGGCTCTTTGCTCAGCAGGAGTCTGCTTCTTCCTCTCCCTCAGTTCTCTCTCTCAAATAGAGAAACAATCTTTAAAATAAATAAATGAATAAATGATCAATTCCTCTCTATTTGGATTTAGAATCTCAACTTTACAAGAGAAATGTGTAGCTTTGAGAAATTTCTCTGTTAATTTTATACTGTGTATATTCCATAGGAACTATTTTTGGTCAACCACCACCAAAGTCCTTCATAGAGTCACACTATCCTCTCTCCTCCAGGTGTGTATTTATTTAACCTAGAGGCTAAAGAAACAAAGAAAGTTCAATAAAATGTCCAAGATCATACAGATAGAAATGATGAAGCTCCAGATTGAATCAGGAAATCTGTATCTACCATGGTTAGAAGATACTGTCCATGATTTCACTGAGTCTCATCTCCCCACATGTGTGCTCTGATACAGACATGTGCCCTTGGACAGTTCAAATGGTACTGGGAGTCTGAGAGCCAATGCAGGTACAGGTATTACAAATGACAAAAGGGGTGTTAATACCCATCATCATCACATGGAGTCAAACTCCAAAGCCTACATGAGCCAGTATATATGAAGATATACATACATACATACATATATATGTATACTATATATTTATATACATGATTTACATATTAAACACATATCTTTACATGAGTACATATATATATATTTATAAATAAATAAATACACAAATACACAACATACACAGCCCATATTCCTCAGAAATAGTGTGGGTTTGGCTCTAGATCACAATAATAAAACAAATAAGGTTATGTTGACATTATACTGAAGTTTATCAAGTGTGAAACAGCATGTCTAAAAAAAGTACATACCTTGATTAAAAAATACTTCATTGCTCAAAAATGCTAACCTTCATCTGAGTTTCAGTGAGGCATAATCTCTGATCGCAGATCACCATAGCAAACATAATAACAAAAGAGTTTGAAATTCTGACAATTGCCAAAATGTGACAGAGACAAAGCGAGCAAATGCTGTAGGGAAAATGGCACAGATAGATTTGCTTGAGGCGGGTTTGCCATAAACTATCCATTTATAAAAAACTACAATATATGCAATGTGTAATAAAGTGAGGTGCAGTAAAACGAGGTATGCCTCTATATGGAATATTCCAGAAAACTTTATAGAGCTTTTCTTGAAGTAAAATTATAGCATATTTTGGAAATGTCAAGCATCTTATATATTTTTCAAGAGAATCCTAAAATGTTTATTTGACTTATAAAATGGAGACAATGCTCCAGCTTAGCTGATGAGTCCTTTCTCTATGTCAAAAACCCAGTAATCCATAGTGAGTTTCAAACTCCTTAGAAAGCATTAAAAGTTACAGGTTTCCGCACAATGCTGTGCCAGCATGGAGCTGTTTAGTTTCGACTCAGGCTAGAAAACAAATGAAGCACTTGCTGTTTTAGTCTTGTTGCTTGTTACTCAAAAAATATAGTTGTGAATTACTGAGTATCTAACAAGGCTTAGGGAAAGAGATCTGTTAGCAGTGAATCACCTATTATTGGTTTTTTACCTATAGGAAGTAGAAAATATGCTTGTTTTCTTTCTTTATGGGTACCAATGTCTCTTTAATCACTGTGTGGTATAACTCAACAACCTCAAGCCTACTGTTTTCATTGTTGCCAAATAAATAAACTCTAGTACAGTATATTAATCCAATCACCAAACTTATTTCTCTGTAGCTGAAAAATGCCATAGCCATTGCATTTAGTGGTTCCATTATATGAAAGAGCTATAAAAGACTATGCAAGAATCAAAATAGGGGCACCTGGGTGGCTCAGTCAGTTGCGTGTATGGCTCCAGATTTCAGCTCAGATCATGATCGCAGGGTCGTGGACTTGAACCCACTTTGGGCTCTGCACTCGACAGGGAGTCTGCTTGAGGACTGTCTCTCCCTCTGCCCTTACCCCTTGTTCATGTGCTCTAAAATTTAAAAACAAATTAAAATATCAAAATATTTTAAAGCTATTATTTAATTATCATTCCAGATATCCAGATATCATTTCCATTCTATTTCTAGTTTTTCAGATGCCCTACCATCTATTTTAAAATCATGTGTGAAAATAAAAGAATATGTTTAGAGTAAAATCTCTAGATATAATTTTATATCTGATCCATTTTATTACACAAGATAAAGCAAACTAATTACAAGAAGTGTTTTTCTAGTAATTAGCAACATCATAAAACCATGTTGCTTTTGTGCTATATCTTGATCTCATTTCTTCTTTCTGTTCTCTTTTTTCATCCTATACTCTCCTCTTCTCTCACCCACCCCCATTCTGTACCTCCCCCATCTAATACTCTCTAGTTATCATTTGAATGTGCCTGATGCTCAATTCAAGAGTTCCTAGTACTTGCAGACTGGAAACTTGTATGCGTGGTTTTTTTTTCTCCTCATTAAGTACTAAACTTACATACTTTTAAAAGTCTAATGGTATGCTGAAAATTGTAGATCAACTGCTTTTTATAAAATAGCTTAATAGGCTGGCAATTAAGATGTATTTGATAGTTGCTAGTTACCATTTGATATGCCAAATGATTAAACCCAAAACTCTAGATGTAAGGATGGCAATCATCATGAATTCAATAACTGGTAAAGTAAATTAAGTTGTCAATGCCACCCTGGTACAAAAAAAAAAATTTTTAGATAAAAGTTAGTATCTAAAAAGAATAAAAGACTAGGAATTAGATAATATCTAAGAAGAACAAAAGGCTAGGAATTAGATGTCTTAGATCTAGAAATCTATGAAACAGGTGGGTGTCTTTGGGTAAGGCATTCACTCACCGATCTGATTTTCGTCACTTAGAAGGCAAAAGTTAGGCTATACATCTATAAAATGACTTCCAATTCCAAGACTTACTGATTTAGGAGTTATATGACAAATAGTTCCAAATCTTTGTTTCACTTAAAGATTTAGTCCATAGTTTAATTGAATACTTTATAACAAGCTCTTACTAGGTGATTAACTGCATGACGGTTATATAGAAACAAAATATTGCCTTTTTATAAGTTTATAATGGCCCATCTACCTATTTTTAATTCACTTGCCCATAACTAATATACCAATCCCATGATCAATAGTACTTATATAGGCAAGTCTTCTCATTCAGTCTCCTGAGTTGACTTGCAATTAAAGAAATTGTGCTATTTAGCAAGATAATGGTCTAAAAAGGCATAACATCAGTATATTTGGGAATTATGGAATCAGAATCTCAGCAAACAAGCATTTGGAATAATTTTAGGAATTCATAATGAAAAACTAACGAGGAAAACGAGTCTTACAAGGACCATTCATCATTTTGCATGGGATACTAGCTTTGTCAACCAAAGACCAGAACTGACAGATAAATTATTCATGAATTTCTTTCATGCATTCCATATTTTTGTTAGCTAACTGCTATACTAATTTATTGAGACTCAATACATGAACTGAACCTTCATGGAGATTGTACTTTAGAGAACAAAAATATCATCAGATACATAATTGAAACTGATAATGCCATAAAAGAAAACAGAAGGATTTGATTTAGAATAGGACTTTTAGAGAAATAACGAATAAATGAATTTTGAACAGAGATCCGAAAGAGTAGGAGTTCACTAAGCCAATGAGCTGAGGGGCAGGAAAAAGGAGGCTAAAGGAACAGCCTTTGCAAAGCTAATTCCTGACGCTACAGGAAGTACAGTGGGCTTGAACAATCAAAATGTACAAACATGGCTGGAGAAATTTACACAATTTTGTGACCAGAACTAAAGAAGACCTGAGGGTTAACATGGAGCCTTATATGCCATTAAGTAGTTTTGCTTTTAATTTCAAAAGCAATAGAAAGCCATTTAAAAATATTTAGAGAAGGGCCTGCTTGTGAAGAAGAGGGATTCACTTCTGCAACATGTTACATGTAAGTTATGATTAAGATTTCCAGGTAGAGTTGTTAAGTGGAAACTAGGATCTGCTGATTTCTTTCTTTTTTTTTTTTTTTTAATTTTATTTTTTATTTATTTGTCAGAGAGAGAATGAGCACAGGCAGACAGAGAGGCAGGCTGAGGCAGAGGGAGAGGGAGAAGCAGGCTCCCTGCCGAGCAAGGAGCCCGATGTGGGACTCCATCCCAGGACGCTGGGATCATGACCTGAGCCGAAGGCAGCCGCTTAACCAACTGAGCCACTCAGGCGTCCCAGGATCTGCTGATTTCTTAAAACTGAGATACAGCTGGCATATTACTCTATATTTGTTTCAGGGGTATAACATGATTCAATATATGTGGTTATTGCAAAATGATCACCATAGTAAGTCTAGTTAACATCACTGTACATGGTTACAAAATTTTTTCTTGTGATGAGAACTTTTAAGATTATCTTGGCAACTTTTAAATGTACAAATATAATATTACTAACCATAGTCACATGCTATACATTACATCCTCATGTATTATTTTATAGATAGAGGTTTGTACCTTTTGACCACCTTTAATCCAATTCTCCCATCACCTGGCTTCTGCCCCTGGCACAACCAATCTGTTCTCAGTTATCTATGAGTTCAGGTTTTTTATATTATTTTTAAAACTCTTCATATAAGTAAGATCATACAGAATTCATTTTTCTCTATCTGGCTTATTTTACTGTTATGTTGTATAGGACAGAGAAATGGTTCTTCATGTCTAGGTGTCTAAAAAGATTCCCTTTAACCAATAATATTTAGAAGGGCAAAATTAACAGAAAATGGAATACAGTGACACATTATGCACACATCGTAACACTGAACACAGCATATAATCTATTGATGTAGAATTGGATAATCTCAATTTATAATTTTATTATAACTAGTTTTATGACACAGAATAGGGTCTGTTTTTCCGTTTTGGTCAGGAAAAGAAATATTTCCAGCTTGTTTTTCTGAGACTCTTATTGACAATTTTATTTTGTTTTGTTTTTAATAAAAGGAGGGATGAGAACTGTTACAAATGTAATATGAAATATATAATATCATATTTCTACATGTACAGGTCTACAGTTCTGAGTAGAAGACTAACCTGGTCATTTGTAGAAATGGTCCAGACACCAAACCATGTGGGGCATTACCCTGGAAGACAGTGTAGTAGGAGAAGGAACAGAAACCTAAGACAAGCAGCCTCCCATTTCCCCGGCCAGGCTGCTGGGAGAGTGATCATGCAAATTGTGCTTTTTGAGATCTTTCCTGGGCTGGCTTCCCCAGGGGCTCACTAATCACAGAGACATCAGCAAGAGATCTGAGGGCAGTAGGAGGAACCTGGACATTTCTTCCTAGCTTTAGCCCTAGTCTTGGCCTTAAGGGCAAGCCTTTGGGACTAGAGCTCTTCCCAGCCGGCTACTCCCGCAGTGACTTCTGCTCACTGGTCTCTAGCAACATTGTTTCTTCCCCCTCCTGTTTCAGCTTCAGGCATGGTAATATTGCACTGTCCTTTCCTCTTGCCTGCATTTCTGTAAACAATCCTTTGCATAGTCTCCTCATTTGAACCCTCTGAAGTGAATTCTGTGTGTTAATGACATGAATCAATTTGTTTTTCTCTTCACAATCATTGATGGCTAATGGGACCTGAATCTCCCCACCTCCTACAGGTCTTGAGCTACATACAGATTCAAACTCCACACAGGTTCCTGTATTTCCACCAGCACAACAGCTGCACCAGGGACTCCGTCTGGAGTCCAAGTTGGAGAAATGGAAACATTGTTGCTATCCTTGATTCTGGGGATGTCAAGCATTTGCTGCTCCTTTGAAATGAATCTGAGCATTCTCCTTTTTGTGTCATGCTCCTTCTGTATCATGGAACAGCGAAGAAAGAACTGGACTGGGAGAAGAAACAATTTCAGCCAGGTGGCTTGGGTAGAAAGTATTAAAATTTACCTACTCTCACTGAGGCTGCATTATTCCAGCTGTTGGGGTAAAGAAAGCTTGAGTCCCTAAATTGAATACAAAATACTGTCTTGTTTGTTAAAATACAATAAACTCTGGAAGAAGAAAGAATAATACTCTTAGTAACTAACCTCAGGAGAGAAGGCAAAACATGGTGTGTGATATTGTCATTTATAAGCAGACACATGTATCTGGTCTTCACCGGTTCCTGGTACAGAGCTCCCGAAGTACTTAGAATTTCCTAAGTGAGGAGAGCAATAAAGGGGTCTTTTGTTGTTCATAACAATCCCCTTTCAACTACACCCAGTTTTTATTAATGAGCTGAGCTTTGGAAAGTCCCTAAGAATGAGAGCTAGTCCAACTCTCATTTGAGGGATTTCCATCCATTTTAGTTTCATCCCCAAACACTGGGGAGAGGAGAGGCTGGAGGTTGAATCAGTCACCAATGGCCAATGATTCAATCAATCATGTATACATAATGAAGGCTCCATACATGACCCTGAACTATGGTTTGGAGAGCTTCCTTGTTGGTGAACATGAGGAGGTACTGGGAAGGTAGAATATCTGGAGAGGGCTTGGAAGTGCTGTGCCCCTTCCCACATACTACTGCCCTATGCGTCTCTTCCATTTAGCTGTTCCTTGAGTAATATATGTATTTCATAATTTTTTTCTCTCTAGCTTTATTGGAGTATAACTGACATGCACAGTTGTCTATAAAGTGTGCGCCATGATTTGATATATGTGTCCTCTGTGAAATGATTACCACCATCAGGTTAATTAACATATCCATCACCTCATAAGATTATTACCTGTGTGTGTGTGGTGATAATACTTAAGACTTACCGTCTTAGCAAATTTGAAATATACAATGCAGTATAATAAACTACAGTCACTATGCTGTACATTAGATCCTCAGAAGTTATTCACCTTAAAACTGAAGGCTTGAGTTATAGCCTTTTATAATAAATGAGTCATCTAGTAAGTAAAATGTTTTCCTGAGTTCTGTGAAATACTTTAGCAAATTAAGCAATTCAAGGAGGGCACTGTGGGAATCTTTATATCTCATTGGCCTTGGGATTGATGTCTGAAGTGGTTGTGGTGGGAGGCAATCTTTAGGAACGACTCCTTCACCTGTGTGATCTGATGCTATCTTCAGGTACTTCCTGTCCGAATGGAGTTGAACTATAGAACACCTTGCTGGTGTCACAGAATGATGTGGTATGGGGAACCCCAAACCTATTTGGTGACAAGAATGGCAGAAATGAAGTGGTATTACAGTAGTAAGGGTAGAAGAGTGACACAGCAGTGTGTGTTTTTCTTTTAGACAAGACCTTTCCTTTTATACAAAATTGTGGACAGATAAGCATGTGCCATTTAAGAAAGAGAAAACCGGATACAAGATGTAGCCCACTCAGATGGGAATAAACCTCATTAGGATACTGCTCTCTAAAGGGCCCTAATGATCTGTTTGTTGTTAAGAGCAAGCAGTGTAATCTTAAATGTAAAGACTAACTGTCCATATATTTATCTCTAGCAAGTACTGAAGAGTCTCATTCATTGATAAACGGGGAGGCCACTGAGAGTGATTAAATGTACACTGTGAGATAAAAAAGCCTGCATAATTAAATAAGTAATGACAAGTGATGCCAACCGTCAAGTTTCATGGTGGATGCAACTTTTTTTAAAAGCTTTCCCCAGCCCCACAAGACAAGTTCAATTTCCCTCCTAGGTATTAGTTAGCATTGCACCCATAGCAGCATTGGATACCCACACTCATTACATGGCCATTTGCTGGTCTTTTCCTCTAGATGACAGAAACCATTATGGCATTATATGCCCAGTACTTAGCATACATAGGTTATACTAAAGAACAGTAAGAATAAATCAAGTATTTTTTAAATAATTAAGAGATGGTGCCAGTTTTATTATTTTTAATTGTTTCTTATTGGGGAATTGAAAAAAAGTGCCTAACAAAAATACCTTTTAGACTCATTGATTTCTTCTCTGAAAGTGTGTAAGTGTTCTGCATTGCTTATAGAACAAAGGCCAAACTCTTCATCTTGACAGATAAGATCCTTCCTGATTGGATGCCACCTTATTTCCGATCATTCTATACTACACATCCAAGAGTCCAACCACACTGAATTTACATAGAACTTCTCTACCTTTGAAAATGTTATGCCTATATAAGTTCCCCTACCTTTACCTTTTATTTTTTTTATCAAGTCCCTACCAATTCAAATTCCCTTCCCTGCAAAGACCTCACCCCATATAGATTTAGCTTATTTCTCCCACAGAGCTTATATCTTTGGGAAAAATAGTTCTCCTAGAACCTAACCTAGCAGATAATCCAAGAGACTCTGTTTCATAGTCATTGCTCCTCAAACTCCTGCTATTCCCAGGATGAAATGGATGGCTGGCTAGCTAGATGTCTTGCTCCTATTCTTTGGGGTTCTACACCTTTCCCTTATGATTATATTTAGGATACACAATGCCACATAGTATTCTTTTTTTTTTTTTTAATTAAGATTATTTATTTATTTGACAGAGAGAAAGACAGGGAGAGAGGGAACACAAGCAGGGGGAGTGGGCAGAGGGAGAAGCAGGCTTGCCACCAAGCAGGGAGCCTGATGCAGGGCTTGATCCCAGGACCCTGGGATCATGACCTGAGCTGAAGGCGGATGCTTAAAGACTGAGTCACCCAGGTGCCCCCAATGCCACATTGTATTCCTAAGGAAAGAAGAAAAGAGGAAGAAAAAAAAGGAAGGAAGAAAGGAAGGTAGGAAGGGACTGTAGGGGGATGAGCAGAGAGGAGAGGGAAGAAAGCATACGTGTTTGGCTTATCTCTATTTGTAGATACATGCAAACATTTTGGGGTGTCTGACTCTCCAGAATCTTCAGAATTTTCCATATAAGCTAATTGTGACAAAAAGCACTACTTAGGAATTTGGAGGCAAATAATGATGGACTTTATCCAGCATACAGTTTTTCATCCTGACAATGACTCAAAATGGATTCAGACAATGAGGAGCTGGAGGCAGACTTATTTTTTACACTGGCTGTGAGTATATCTTCATAGGAACATTGCTCAGGGCTTCCGCCAACAAACTTAAAAAATAAAACATACTTTTGGAGTGAATAAAATTAAAGCTCAGCCTATTTTCTAAGTTATGTTTCTCTTTATTAGGTCATACCAGATGTTAACATCTGATAAGGACATGATTTGTATGTTGATATCTAATTTCACTGTTTGCAAAAAAAAAAAAATAGTTTTCATAAGCTTTTCACATCTTTCTGGAATCCTTGCTGTCACTAAAATATTACTGAAAACACATTTTTTTTTTTTTCAGACACATTCATGCCTCAGTTTCCAAGAATAGGATAAAAAGGAGTGGATAAGAATTTACAATAAGACTGGTATTTGAAACTGTTTCAGGCATGAGAAATATTTTTCTAATTCAAAACTACTAAAAATTCTTCCTTTGCTAATTCACCTTTTAAAAAATATAGTCCATGATGTGTTAAACTATGCAGGAATTAATACTGTTAATTCATTAAGTCTGCCAAAAGAATCTGTTTTTTGTTTTGTTTTGTTTTTGTTTTTCAATATAAGTTCCATCGAAAGGCACTCTGGTAATGTTTCTTTTCACCATATATTGAGCCACGTGGAAAGTACTGAAAGAACTCCCGAGAGGGTCATGCTTTCCATTGGATAAAATTATCTATGTGTTTCCTTTGTAGGAAAATACCATCAGATTTCAAGTATTGTTATGAAGAGAGAGTTATCAACTATCTCCTTCAGAAATGCAAACCTGATATAATTAAAAAGGAAGTGAAATTCCTTCACCAAATTATTGATATTTTCACTACAGTGTTATGCTTAAAGAAACTCAAATATTTGAGAAGGAAGAGGAGGCTTATTTTGCTAATATTTCATATTGTGCTCCTTTGGAGCAGATGATTCAAAATACTTTGCTGACATCACCTCGTTAATTTATGTGATTTCTAATTCAGGCACCACCAGTGTTATATAAATATATTCTCTGTGTGTGCATTAAGCTTAAAGGATCACAGATTAGCCAATTGACTCACACAGTTGCTGAAAGGGAGTCAGTCTTAAAACTGAAAAATATAGGGCTCCTGGGTGGCTCAGTGGGTTAAAGCCTCTGCCTTCGGCTCCAGTCATGATCCCAGGGTCCTGGGATAGAGCCCCACGTGGAGCTCTCTGCTCAGCAGGGAGCCTGCTTCCTCCTCTCTCTCTCTGCCTGCTTCTCTGCCTGCTTGTGATCTCTGTCTATCAAATAAATAAATAAAATCTTAAAAAAAAAAACCCTGAAAAATATTGATCCATAGAAAAATCAGGGCTAGAAAAGAACCTAAAATTCTTCCTCTGATTCCAGCATATTCCTATGTTCATACTCCTTTATAACATCACAGTAAAGATAACCAAATATATTTTGTGTCTGTGTATCTCTTATTGAAAGTGACATCCAGTATTTAAATACATTGAATAAAACATTTAAACTGAAAAAACAAAAAAAACAAAAAAAAAAACAAAAAAACCAAAACAAACAAAAAACAAACCAGCAAAAAACCATTCACCCATTTCTCCCATCCCCCACCCCCTGCTTCTGGCAACCAGCAGAGGTTCTCTGTAACTATGAGCTTGGTTTGTTTTTGTTGTTTTTAGACTCCATATATGAGAGAAAACCTAAGGTATTTGTCTTTTTCTGACTTACTATTTTCTTTCTATTTTTCATCTGTTTTATTCTAATGGTAATTTGTATTGGTAACTTAAGTCACTCTCTTACTAAGTCTATTTAGTTCCCTTGTTAAGAGAACTTTACTATTACCTGTTTGGATATAAAGATCTTCCTTTAAGAGAAAATCTTGAGATTTTTCTCTTCTATATTCCTTATCTGTAAAACAAGGACTAAGTTTGGACTAAATAATCTTTAGTTTCTCTTGTTGTTAGTTAGAGTCTCTGAAGTCTACTTCCACTTCGGCCAGAGTGGTTAGGTAGGGGGGGTGGGAAATTGAATTCAAGAAGGGTAAAGAAAGAAATAGCTATTGATCTGATTCTCAAAGGATGGGCAGATTTTTACCAGGTGAAGTTAGAAATCAAGCCTGTTGTAGGTGGGAAGGACAGCAGAAGCAAATGGCATGGGAATTGAAGAGTAGATTGATTTATAAAAAAGAATTACGCCATTAGAGGGAAGCCTTGGAAATCTCGCTCTCTCCCACTCTCAGAAAGTGTGCTCCCCAAAAGTGCTCTGGTGTAGGTGCTCTACAAACCACACTGAGCAACACTGAGCAGAAGGCAGGGGTGGGAACCTGAGTAAGTCTGCAGATTTGATACAATAGGGGAGCTCAGTGGCTCGCAGCAGCAATAATCTCAACTCCTCTGAGAAACTCCTTTTCTTCCCCCCATTCCTTTACCATGATTTAAACACTGGCTTATTATTTTAGTCTTGTTATTCTAAGTGGTTTATTATTCTTGATGAATAGTGAGTTATTCTAATGGTGCTTATTATTCTATTCATTACAGCTTGAGGCTGATTAGGAGTGAATGCTGCTAAAGAGCTGTTCCAATAGCAAAATTAGATTTCTACATTTTTATGGTGTTTATTTTTCAGTATCAGTAATTGTCTTGGTAGTTCCCATCACCTAACCATCTCTCTCTGCTTTAAACTGCAGAGATGAAGTCCAGTGACTCCAAAACAAAGAAATCTCTTTATGAAGTACAAATAATCGTATTTCCAAATAACTTTACATTGAACTGGGTGTCTCACTTTCAACAAATGGTCTCACCACCATGCTTCTCTTCTAATCCAGAGAATATGGAAAAGATGATGCATTGGTACTGTGATGCGTGCCTTATCATACGCATAGATAAGGTTCTACCTTAAGAGCACACACTAAAGAGACTCCAAACTTCAGCTCATGCTCATGGGGTTCCAACTATTTATGGTCTTTTCTTTCTGCCTGCCTGCCCTCTGGACTTCTGGATTGCTTAGCCAGTCCCTTAACATATTGTACATAATCTGTACATAATGAGTTTACATACACACACACACAGATATGCCCTGCTGTTTCCCTGGCTGAGCCCTAATTAATACCATTTTCATCTCATGTTATTATTATTATTTACATTCTCTTCAATAACAATAACTGACTTTCTAGTTTTCTCTGTAAATTTATTCAACAATTTAAAACACTGCTCTTACTTATTATCTCCTGTGGAATTAAGTGGTTCGACTGTGATTGGACACACAAAATAGAAGGTATCATTTGGCGTCATTAAGTAGATGCTACTTAGAGACCATCACTATAAAGTGCAGGAAGGAAATGGTGTGAAGGACACATAGAATAATCATATTTTAAATTGTTATTTAAATTTATCCATTGTATCAAGAAAAACTCCCATGCCACTAATAAGGCCGCATAACTGATTTTTTTGGCTTTTAGATCATAGGTTATTCATTTTCTCTTAATCATAATGGGAAGATAGTACTTGCTTTGTTTTACCCCTTTCTGTATAGAACCTCCATACTAGTGTCAAACAACTTTTGATGATGACACTTTTCCTTCTTTTCCTTTGGATACTCTTACAGAGTCTTTCTTGATGTGGGAAACAAATGCAGAAGAAAAATTATTAAATCTCCATACTACCTATAGCCCATTGACAAGTCCTTGAAACAGGCAGAGTGACATTCCTCTAGGGACTCAGCTGCCTGGATGTTAATACTTTGCTAAGGGCAAAAGGCAATCTTAGCCTGACCCCCTCACCCCCAGGATCCTCTAAGTCTACTCTAATGTACAAAAATTCCTTTGGAAACTTCCTTTAACTCTAAACACCCCAAGATATGTGTTGATAATTATCCCTCCAAGCATATGGCCTACTGATATACATCTGAAAGGTCTCATGACTAAGGTTTTATTAGATGGTAATAAATGACCTTTTTCCCAACAATAGCTAGCCTTCTCAAGGTCCTGGAAACTTGCTTCCAAAATTCCTTCGAGACTTTTGCTATCCCTAACCCCTTCCCAACTTGAAAGTATAGAGTGAGCCACTCCTTGTGATCCAGGCACAGCTCTTTCTGCCCATGGTTCCTGTCCCCATGCTTTAATAAAATCACCTTTTTGCATCAAAGACTGTTCAAGAATTCTTTCTTGGCCGTCACCTTCGAACTCCAACATCTTTCCTACATCACTTCTCACTTACAAAATTTGGACTTATTTTATTCTAGCCTGCAGTATGTCTGTCATTGTAGAGTTTCATCTCATTGTTGATCTGAGTCAGTCTTAGATCTCCCTCCTTTCTCTTTTCTGGAATTCTTTTCCTTGTTGTTTTACCGAACTAGCAATTTCCTTTTCCAGAGAATTATGATTACTAGACTTTCTGAATCCCCACATGTTTAAGAAATAGGTCTTTATATTTGATAGCCACAAGTTTTAACTGGCTGTTTGGCTACATATAATACGGTTTTATTTTAAAATGATTTTGATTCACAATATTAAATTTTATTTCAAATTCTTTCAGAAGTCATATCATTTTTGTTTTTCTTTTTTTCCTTTGGAAGACACTTTTGTTTCTCTTTAGAAGTTTTGCATTCACATCAAAAATTTATGAAAGTTCCATTGGTTTTATATCTTCACCAAAACTTAGCACTGCCATTCTAAGAAGAATGTTTAATCTTTTTTCTCTGTGTAGCTAGTGATGTATCATTTTGGTTTATATTTACATTTACCTAATGACTAATGATTTGGAGCATCCTTTCTTAGGTGTGTTTGCCATGCACATATCGTCTTTGTTGAAATGTCTACTCAGATCCTTTGCCTTTTAAAAACCAGATTGGTTGCTAGGTTCTTGTTATTCAACTGTAAATATTCTTCCTATATCCTAGATATTGTATTGGTCATTTTCAACTTAACAGATCCATAACTGAACTCTTGATTATCTGCTTTTTTCCTCTACCATCCCTGTTCATCTTCCGGTTATATCCATCTCAGTAAATAATCCAATTACAACTGCTTAGACATTCCCTACCCTTACCCAATATCCTGTTCATCCTCTAATCTCTTCAGGATTTTTTTTTTTAACATTACTGAAACAAACTTAGTCTAAGCCCAAATTATTTGTCAATTCCCATGCTGTCATTGTCTACAAACACATCTCTCTTCTTCTGGTCTTCCCTCCCTATAGCAGTATTTTTATAAGTATTTTATAAGCAGTAATTTTAAAGTCAGTTTATAAGCAGTATTTTTATAAGTGCTGTAACCCCTAAACTATTTTTCATTTAAATTAGCCTAAATTTCAAAATAAGCATCATCATCTAAGACAATCATTTCTAGAATTGTATCGATACAGGTGCTGTTTCAAACTTTAGGATGCATGAACAGCACCTGGGAAGCTTGGTACAACAGATTCCTGGTCTTAGCCCTACAGATTCTGATAAGTTTGCAGTGGAGACCAAGAATAAGTTCTCAGAGAATACCGGCGCTGACATCCATGGACATATGCCTATATACAGCACATGTATCCTTCTAAACGGTCCAGACCCATCTACTTAAGCCATCTGAGACCTTTTATCTCTTTCATAATTTCAACATAATTTCAATCTCAGGACTTTTTTTTTTTTTCTGTCTTCATCCTCTTTCCAATTATCCTCCTCTGTATACCCCAAGACTCCCTCTTTTTCATCATGCAGCTTTTATTCACAGGTCATCTCCTGAATGGCTCATATCCTGGGGTCCCTTCCTCAATGTAGTAATCATTATTTAGTCATCCTATACTTATTTTCTTATTAGTAGGCATCACTATTTGAAATTGTCTTATTTTGTCATTTATGTGTTAATTTGTGTCTTGACCCAGATAGACCAGCACACTAGATAGAACTTGTCCTTAGAACAGAGTTTTGCCTTGTGCAATACTGCATCCTGCAAATGCGCTTTTGCGTATGCACATATGTATTTGTTGAATGAAAAAAATGGGAATCTTTAGAATGCCAAAGAATAAATGCCAGGAGGCAATTTCAATGAGCTAGGCAGAGATTAGTTCATTTAGGGCTCTGTGTAAAATATTAAGACTCATCTAATAGGGTATGATGAGGAGAAATGTCACTTATGAACACATTTCAATTTCTCCTCCTGGATCTTAGATATCTTTCTCCAAGATATTGTTTGGCATTATTTATCATCTATCATTTAGCAGATTGCATAAACTTGATATGCACTATTTGGAAAAGATCCAAAAACACATTAGTGAAGAAAAGAGGGTAGAGAAATACCTTTCAGTATTTCCCACAGTGATTACAAGAGACGTGTGTGTGTGTGTGTGTGTGTGTGTGTGTGAGATAGCTTCAGTTGTAAATACATGGGTGTGAGTTATGCAATTTCCAACCATAAACCACTCAACCTGTGCTTCTCTATTACTAAGCACTAGACTCAGACTTACAATGTGTACTCTCAACCTTTCTGAAAGCCAATAATTTTGGATTGAGGTAGCACTGTGAAGCAAAACGGGAGATCATATTATCATTAAAACCCTAGTAAAATAGTCAAAGGAATCATACACATCGAGTCTTATTGATAGTATATGGCTATAGATTTTCCCTCTATTAACATTAGCTGTTTAAAATCCATTTTAGGAAATTTTAATTATTAAGAAGTTTTGAGACCTAACATTTGGAACTTTAGGTATGTTGTATTTTGTTTGTTTTAAGCAAACATAAAATAGGAGTTGTAATTACTTTAAATCAAGTTCAGAATGTGAGGCTAGAAAATTTAACTGGGCAACATGTATGTTGTCATTTTGCATTACTTTGACAGAATGATTTCTGACCTGTGTTCCATAGTCTCAAATGTTAATTAAAAGTCAGTTGTATTTGGGGCGCCTGGGTGGCTCAGTGGGTTAAAGCCGCTGCCTTCGGCTCAGGTCGTGATCCCAGGGTCATGAGATCGAGCCTCGCATCGGGCTCTCTACTCTGCAGACAGCCTGCTTCCTCCTCTCTCTCTCTGCCTCTCTGCCTACTTGTGATCTCTGTCTATCAAATAAATGAATAAATAAAATATTTAAAAAAAAAGTCAGTTGTATTCATAACGGAATGACTGATATGTTTTCAGAATACACCAAATACAGGCTGGCAGTGAATATATACAGTAACTAGGCTACTATTTAAGAGAAAGAAGTATATATTAGCCCAAAGATAAACCGAAACTGCTATGAAAATGTTTTTTCTTTGTTAAAACTTCTGGGAAACATCCAACCATAACTTCCCTACTCTTATGAAATGAAGTAAAGAAGAACCAGGGAAATCTACAATTCTGTGTCTCAGAAATAATTTAAAGCAGGGTATATAGTCAAAACTCAAGTCTTAAGAATATCATCACTATTGCTCTCTCATGTTAGTCATCTGAAAATTTGATATTTATAATTTCTCTCTCCCACTCTCCAATACTTAATAGATTATTAAAAATATCTAATCCCGATCCTCTAATAGCAAACCTCAGTAAGATTCTATTTTTTAAAAATGGGACATATAGGAGAAAAGACACCATTAACTCTCTAAAATTAAACTTCATAGAAATTATTTCCAGTTGCATTCTCTGATTTCAACCAGTCAAATTCTGCAATTCAATAAGCATTGTATACATTGATGTTTAACTTCAATCTTAGAAGGGATGAAAATATTTCTACTCTTAGTTCTAATTATTAAATCAAAGCTTTAAAAATGCCAGTTTCCTGTGATCTCTTGAGTGACTAAATCATGAATTGCAGACTGAGTATATTAAAACTTTTAAAATGCAATAAACAGAAAGCTTTGATGTCTCTGGCCTCTTAGGAAGCATTACAGTCCTCTTATGTCATTGTTAGGAGACTACTATGCCCATATTTCTCTACTCAAAATTTATGGAAGTTTTATTTCTCCCCCACAGACTTTCAGATCACACTGGAGAGCTCATCACATAGAATTATTCAACCTCTCCTGTCTTGCAAACATGAAAATACATCTGCACAATTTTTCACTACTAGAAGCACACACTGGTTTTAAAATCTGTCTCCTCTATTCCACAATCTAAACTTTATTTCTATGGAAACAGGACTTTATAGCCTACAGGAACTGTTACCCCAGCTTCTAATGCTAGTGGCTGGTAGCTGGCTTCCATTTCTTTTCCCAGTGAAAATAGATGTCAAAATGGTTAGGACCAAGGAAAGGTTTTGTAATGCTTCTTAGAAAAAAATTTATCTTATTTCAGCTGATCCAATTTCTTTAGGACAAGATGCTAAAGGCAGGCAGATATTGAGAATGAAACTATCAGCTCATTTTAACTCTAAGGTGTCAAGCCTGTTCTATGAGTAAGTTGTTCTATAAAGTGAAAGAGCATTTGGGTTTTGGCTTCTAGAAATATTAAGGTATTATACATTAAAAAAAGCTAGGATTTAAAATTGAACTTTTCATATTTTTAAAATGCTCTCGGGGAGGAGTCAAGATGGTGGAGAAGTAGCAGGCTGAGACGACATCAGGCAGCACGAGATCGGCTAGGTAGCCTATCAAACCATTCCAAACACCTACGAATCCAACAGGAGATTGAAGAGAAGAAAAACAACAATTCTAGAAACAGAAAATCGACCACTTTCTAAAAGGTAGGACCAGCGGAAAACTGAATCCAACAGGATGGGAAGATAGACCCCAGGGGGAGGGGCCGTCTCCCGGCAAGCGGCGGAGCACAAAATCAGGACTTTTAAAAGTCTGCTCCAGGGAGGGACATCACTCCAGAGACTAAACTGGGGTGAAGACCTCGCGGGGACAGCGTGGACTCAGGTCCCACAGGGTCACAGAAGGATCGGGGGTATCTGAGTGTCACAGAGCTCACAGATATTAGAGCAA
>RCUC01119223.1:0-16026 GCA_003697995.1 Taxidea taxus jeffersonii
AAAAAAAAAATGCAAATAATAGGTCAGAGCTCTCTCTACTTTCTTATAAAGTCATTTTCTTAATGTGTTCTTACTCTTGGGCACTCTGTTCTCTTGAACTTAGGTGTTAAAGTTTTAAGTTTTGTGTATCTCCAAAGGGAATGAATGTCTTCCATTCAACAGCACAAATATTTATTAGGTGCTTTTATGTACCAGACATACACAAAAACCTGGAAGTATCAAGATAAAGAAGACACAATTCATTCCCTCAAGAAATATTTATCCTGGCTGGGATGACAGAGATGTTTACCATTACTGTAATGCAACATAGTAAGAGCTATGGAATCCCAGAGAAAGAAAGAGTTTTTCCTTGTAGCCTTTATATTCCACTTCATCTCTACTAACCAACTGCAAAATGCAATCTCATAGGAGTAATGAACTTGAATGTAATAGACAGCTTCCAAAACCAGTCAACTGGAAGTTTGTAGTTTGCCTTAGGAAGGAAGGTACCCTGAGTTTGATTTATCCATGATTTGAAGGTAGTCATCTCAGACTGGAAGGAGTCCATAGAGTAAGCATGGTGGAAATCTGATGTTAGCTTTGTTCTAGGCTGGAACACTCGGTTTTGCATGTATCTGCATACCTACATAACTTTATATACCTTTAGAAATTTTATTATCTGGACGTTATCAGAGTCTCTCTAAGGAAGAAGGTTACTATGAGTATGAGAAAAAGATAACACAATTGGTGATAAATGACTGGAAAGATTCTTATATACCATTTGGAGATGATTACATGGGTTAAAATGCAGGTAAGCCTCTCCCCCTCCCCACATCTTTAGGTTTATTGATTTTTTTTAAAGAAACAGAAGAAATAAACTTGGCTAGCTAACAAATGCTTTGGTTTCTTAGAGATACTTCTATGGACTGCATTTAATGTATTTAGATGTGTCTAATTGAGACTTCAAATAGGGTAGTTTCCCTATAATTATGTAGGATTTATTAGTGAGTGGAGGGTTTACAGAGCCTGGGAAGGTATTAGAGTAATGATTCAAGGTGCAGAGGCCTTTTATGTTAACAAATAACAGTTTTCAGAACCTTGAAAGTGATGATCAACATTGCTGTGCTTGGTGCAGAGGAGTTGTTGAATTCTCTTAACTTCATCAGGGATCCCCACATTCTAGGATTGAGACAGAATGAGGACAGTTGTTTCTGCAGTTGTTAAAACATTTTTTTGTTTTAGCAGTATTATTTACTTGATCTGCTTATTTTAAAATATTCCCAAATCCACAGAACAATTGCAATAGTACAATGCCCTTTATGTAAGTTCCCTAGCTGGTAGCTGGAGCCAGGTTTGCCTTAGCATTTTTCTTTCTTGTTTTCATTTCTTTTTCTGTACCAGGTGAGAGTAAGTTGAAGTCATGGTCACCTCTAGTGCTTCAGTGTGTATTTGCAAGAAAAGAGACATTCTCCTAGTAACAGTAGTACAACTGTCAGCATCAGAAAATTAATATTATCAAAGGTTAGCATCTTATCAACTGACCCCCTTCCAATTTTACCCATTGTTTTAGTGACACTTGAAATGTCAAGGATTATGTGTTGTGTTTAGTCTTCACATTCTTTTAATCTCCTTCAATCCGAAGGAGTGCTTTAGCCTTTGCCTATCTTTCTGGACATTTATATTTTTAAAGAGTATAATCCACTTACTTTAGATGTGATTGTATTTTCTTATAATTTATGCAGGATTTATGCATACCCAAATTTGGGAGGGGCAGAAATATATTAAAAGTGATGCTGAGATCTTTTCATTCCATCAAATTAAGAAACACACATTACCACTTGGTTAAGATGGTGTCTGACCTGTGTCTTTACTATAAATTTAATAAGTAATTTATATTATTAACAAGTAAGAAACATCTTATGAGAATATATTAAGAATTTTGTAAGGAAGAGCTCTCCCTTCTTCCCCATTTATTTATTTGTCTATTTGTTTTTCCACTTATTTACATCAGAATATAATCATGGTTCTTACTATTTTAGTTATAATTTACAATCTGTGCATGTATGTATATCTATATATGTTGTGTGTATAGATATAAATGTAAATATAGCTTATGTGCAAGTTATCCCAGTCTTGACTCATAAGAACCCCTTCAAGCTGGCTCCTTTGTCTCTTAGGCATACCTCCATCATTTTCTGCATACTTGCTTACTTCCTGTTAGAATTTGCTCTGGGCTGATCTGCTATTTTTTGTGCTTTAGTTTTGGAGTCAGCCATTTCTCCCAGGACATTTCATTCATTCATTCTTTCTTTTTTTCTTTTGTATTAATGTTATTGAACCTATCTTTGAGGTATTTAATATCAGTTGTAACATGGAGTATAAACATTTCACTTAAGTTATGTCCATTTGACCCACTTTTATAACGAAGTGTGATTACCCTTTGAGGTGGAATGAGGACATCTAGAGTCTACACAATTCTTTGTTTTTTCCATTAAGATTTGCCAATTTTCACCCAAAGGAAAAAACAGAAGAGGTAAGAACTATGACTGCAAGAGAGAGGATGACCATGAGAATGATTGTGTGTATATGTGTGTGTGTGCATGTGTGTGCACATATGAACAAATTTCTGTTTTGAGTTTTTAAGGAAGGTATGTTATTTTGAACTGACTTAAGACAGTTTGGTTATGAACAACATCATAATCTTTTTGGTAAAAGTTAATATATGTTAATAGAAATAAATGATAAATATACTTTTCTTCTACACTCATGGGGAAAACTAAGTTCACACATACATACATTTATTAGCAAGGAGGCATAAAGTAGGCACATGACTTTTTTTTTTTAAGAGATTGTATTTATTTATTTGAGACAGCGAGAGAGGAAACACAAGTAGGGGGAGTGGGAGAGGGAGAAACAGGCTTCCCATTGAGCAGGAAGCCCAATATGGGGCTCGATCCTAGAACCCTGGGGTCATGACGTGGGCCGAAGGAATCCTAGGACCCTAAGATCATGACCTGAGTCAAAGGCAGATGCTTAACAACTGCACTACCCAGGCACCCCGGCACATAACCTTTTAAACAGACTTGACAGAATCTCAGATCTGGCCCTTTGTGGGTTCTAAGAGTACTTTGCAAGGTAAGTGCCCTAAACATAAATGTGACAATATATTAGAAGTGAGATCTAGCTGACTCTGATAGGAGGAATCAGGTTACCAAGAGTCAAATGTGAGACACAAAGCCGGTTACAAACTGTGAAATATGAATAATGAAGAATTCACTAGATTCTTATACTATGTGGAGGAAACAGTGTAGACTATCTCAGTACTTTGGACAATCCAGGTATTTTGACCACCAATAATTTCAGCAAGAAAACCTCAAAATTTTACATTTTTATTCTAAATAACAAGCCATCAATTTTATTACTGCAGGGGCATCTGGGTGGCTCAGTTGGCTAAGCATCTGACTCTTGACTTTAGCTCAAGTCACGATCTCAAGGTTGTGTAGGGCTCCACGTTAGGTGTGGAGCCTGCTTGGGATTCTTTCTCTCTTTCTCCCCTTCTTTTCTCTCTCTCTACCCTTCCCTCCCTCTCAACTGCCTCTTCTATTAAAAAAAAAAAATTACTACTGCAAATCCATTTCTGATATTCATTATTAACTAACTTGTATATCACATATACATTTTGGCTGAATTGCCAGATGACCATATCTTAAGGTAAATATTCATCAGAATCCAAGTGTGAAGATAATATATCATTAACCCTGGTATATAGATAAAAACACCAACTTCCCCCTCCACACAACATCAGCATCAGCTAATAACCAACAGAACTTTCCCTGCCACCCAAAGATGTCCTTTGTCCTTTTTCTGTCCCAGTCATGATCCAACCTAAACCATCCATTACATCTGGTTGTTCTATCTCTTAAGTTTCTTTCAAGTTTTAAGTCATTTGTGCAATGTCGTTCTACCAGTTGACCTATAAATTGTTAATTTGGGATTTGTGTGATTACTTCCTTGTGGTATTGTTGAGTTTTTTTCCTTTATTCTGTAACTCCTATAATTTGGAGTTTAATTCTAAATATTCAATTAAATACAAGTTAGTTTTTCCCCCAAAGAGACCTCACAGGTGATTTCATATGGTTCATATTGATTTTTTTCCACCTTGAGGATCATGATGCACCAATGACTTCTCATGGACTCATTGTGTTTCAGTCAATATAGTCATTATTATCTTTTTTTTTTTTTTTTGGGTTTATTTTTTTTTTTTTACTTTATTTAAGCTTTATTTAAACATATGATGTAACCCCACCACCCTCACCCAACCCCTCTTCCCCCCACCCCCCTCAGTTTGTTTTATGACATTAAGAGTCTCTTTTGGTTTTTCTCCCTCCCGATCCCATCTTCTTTCATTTTTACTTTTCCTACCACCTTAACTCCCACCCCCGTTGCATCTCCACTTCCTCATATCAGGGAGATCATGTGGTAGTTGTCTTTCTCCAGTTGACTTATTTCGCTAAGCATAATACGCTCTAGTTCCATCCATGTCGTCGCAAATGGTAAGATTTCATTTCTTTTGATGGCTGCATAGTATTCCATCGTATATATATACCACTTCTTCTTTATCCATTCATCTGTTGATGGACATCTAGGTTCTTTCCATAACTTGGCTATTGTGGACATTGCTGCTATAAACATTCGGGTACACGTGCCCCTTTGGATCACTACGTTTGTATATTTAGGATAGATACCCAGTAGTGCAATTGCTGGGTCATAAGGTAGCTCTATTTTCAATTTTTTGAGGAACCTCCATGCTGTTTTCCAGAGTGGTTGCACCAGCTTGCATTCCCACCAACAGTGTAGGAGGGTTCCCCTTTCTCCACATCCTCGCCAGCATCTGTCATTTCCTGACTTGTTCATTTTAGCCATTCTGACTGGTGTGAGGTGGTATCTCATTGTGGTTTTGATTTGTATTTCCCTGATGCCCAGTGATGTGGAGCACTTTTTCATGTGTCTGTTGGCCATCTGGATGTCTTCTTTGCAGAAATGTCTGTTCATGTCCTCTGCCCATTTCTTGATTGGATTATTTGTTCTTTGGGTGTTGAGTTTGCTAAGCTCTTTGTAGATTTTAGATACTAGCCCTTTATCTGATATGTCATTTGCAAATATCTTTTCCCACTCTGTCAGTTGTCTTTTGGTTTTGTTGACTGTTTCCTTTGCTGTGCAAAAGCTTTTGATCTTGATGAAGTCCCAATAGTTCATTTTTTCCCTTGCTTCCCTTGCCTTTGGTGTTGTTCCTAGGAAGAAGTTGCTGCGGCTGAGGTCGAAGAGGTGGCTGCCTGTGTTCTCCTCAAGGATTTTGATGGATTCCTTTCTCACGTTGAGGTCCTTCATCCATTTTGAGTCTATTTTCGTGTGTGGTGTAAGGAAATGGTCCAATTTCATTTTTCTGCATGTGGCTGTCCAATTTTCCCAACACCATTTGTTGAAGAGGCTATCTTTTTTCCATTGGATGTTCTTTCCTGCTTTGTCGAAGATTAGTTGACCATAGAGTTGAGGGTCTATTTCTGGGCTCTCTATTCTGTTCCATTGATCTATGCGTCTGTTTTTGTGCCAGTACCATACTGTCTTAATGATGACAGCTTTGTAGTAGAGCTTGAAGTCGGGAATTGTGATGCCACCAACTTTGGTTTTCTTTTTCAATATTCCTTTGGCTATTCGAGGTCTTTTCTGGTTCCATATAAATTTTAGGATTATTTGTTCCATTTCTTTGAAAAAATTGGATGGAATTTTGATAGGCATTGCATTAAATGTGTAGATAGCTTTAGGTAGCATAGACATTTTCACGATATTTATTCTTCCAATCCATGAGCATGGAACATTTTTCCATGTCTTTGTGTCTTCCTCAATTTCTTTCATGAGTACTTTATAGTTCTCTGAGTATAGATTCTTTGCCTCTTTCGTTAGGTTTATTCCTAGGTATCTTATGGTTTTGGGTGTAATTGTAAATGGGATTGACTCCTTAATTTCTCTTTCTTCTGTCTTGTTGTTGGTGTAAAGAAATGCAACTGATTTCTGTGCATTGATTTTATATCCTGACACTTTACTGAATTCCTGTACAAGCTCTAGCAGTTTTGGAGTGGAGCCTTTTGGGTTTTCCACATATAGTATCATATCATCTGCAAAGAGCGGTAGTTTGACTTCTTCTTTGCCGATTTGGATGCCTTTAATTTCTTTTTGTTGTCTGATTGCTGAGGCTAGGACTTCTAGTACTATGTTGAATAGCAGTGGTGATAGTGGACATCCCTGCCGTGTTCCTGACCTTAACGGAAAGGCTCTCAGTTTTTCTCCATTGAGAATGATACTTGCCGTGGGTTTTTCATAGATGGCTTTGATAATATTGAGGTATGTGCCTTCTATCCCTACACTTTGAAGAGTTTTGATTAGGAAGGGATGTTGCACTTTATCAAATGCTTTTTCAGCATCTATTGAGAGTATCATATGGTTCTTGTTCTTTCTTTTGTTAATGTACTGTATCACATTGATTGATTTGCGGATGTTGAACCAACCCTGCTGCCCTGGAATAAATCCCACTTGGTCGTGGTGAATAATCCTTTTAATGTACTGTTGGATCCTATTGGCTAGTATTTTGGTGAGAATTTTCGCATCTGTGTTCATCAAGGATATTGGTCTGTAATTCTCTTTTTTGATGGGATCCTTGTCTGGTTTGGGGATCAAGGTGATGCTGGCCTCATAAAATGAGTTTGGAAGTTTTCCTTCCATTTCTATTTTTTGGAACAGTTTCAGGAGAATAGGAATTAATTCTTCTTTAAATGTTTGGTAGAATTCCCCTGGGAAGCCATCTGGCCCTGGGCTTTTGTTTGTTGGGAGATTTTTTGATGACTGTTTCAATATCCTTACTGGTTATGGGCCTATTCAGGTTTTCTATTTCTTCCTGGTTCAGTTTTGGCAGTTTATATGTCTCTAGGAAAGCATCCATTTCTTCCAGATTGTCGAATTTGTTGGCATAGAGTTGTTCATAATATGTTCTTATGATTGTTTGTATTTCTTTGGTGTTGGTTGTGATCTCTCCTCTTTCATTCATGATTTTATTTATTTGGGTCCTTTCTCTTTTCTTTTGGATAAGTCTGGCCAGGGGTTTATCAATCTTATTAATTCTTTCAAAGAACCAGCTCCTAGTTTCATTGATTTGTTCTATTGTTTTTTTGGTTTCTATTTCATTGATTTCTGCTTTGATCTTTATTATTTCTCTTCTCCTGCTGGGTTTAGGCTTTCTTTGTTGTTCTCTCTCGAGTTCCTTGAGGTGTAGGGTTAGGTTGTGTATTTGAGACCTTTCCTGTTTCTTGAGATAGGCTTGTATCGCTATATATTTTCCTCTCAGGACTGCCTTTGCTGTGTCCCACAGATTTTGGACCGTTGTGTTTTCATTATCATTTGTTTCCATGGTTTTTTTCAATTCTTCTTTAATTTCCTGGTTGACCCATTCATTTTTTAGAAGGATGCTGTTGAGCCTCCATGTATTTGTGCTCTTTCCACATTTCCTCTTGTGATTGAGTTCTAGCTTCAGAGCATTGTGGTCTGAAAATATGCAGGGAATGATCCCAATCTTTTGATACCTGTTGAGACCTGATTTATGACCCAGGATGTGATCTATTCTGGAGAATGTTCCATGGGCACTAGAGAAGAACGTGTATTCTGTTGCTTTGGGGTAGAATGTTCTGAATATATCTGTGATGTCCATCTCGTCCAGTGTGTCATTTAAGACCTTTATTTCCTTGTTGATCTTTTGCTTGGATGATCTGTCCATTTCAGTGAGGGGTGTGTTAAAGTCTCCAACTATTATTGTATTCTTGTCAATGTGTTTCTTTGATTTTGTTATTAATTGGTTTATATAGTTGGCTGCTCCCATGTTAGGGGCATAGATATTTAAAATTGTTAGATCTTCTTGTTGGACAGACCCTTTGAGTATGATGAAGTGTCCTTCCTCATCTCTTATAGTCTTTGGCTTAAAATCTAATTGATCTGATATAAGGATTGCCACCCCAGCTTTCTTCTGATGTCCATTAGCATGGTAAATTGTTTTCCACCCCCTCACTTTCAATCTGGAGGTGTCTTCAGGTCTAAGATGAGTTTCTTGTAGGCAGCATATGGATGGGTTTTGTTTTTTTATCCATTCTGAAACCCTGTGTCTTTTGATTGGGGCATTTAGCCCATTTACATTCAGGGTAACTATTGAGAGATATGAATTTAGTGCCATTGTATTGCCTGTATGGTGATTGTTACTGTATAATGTCTCTGTTCCTTTCTGGTAATACTTTTAGGGTCTCTCTTTGCTTAGAGGACCCCTTTCATTATTTCCTGTAGAGCTGGTTTGGTATTTACAAACTCTTTCAGTTTTTGTTTGTCCTGGAAGCTTTTAATCTCTCCTTCTATTTTCAATGATAACCTAGCTGGATAAACTATTCTTGGCTGCATGTTTTTCTCGTTTAGTGCTCTGAATATATCATGCCAGTTCTTTCTGGCCTGCCAGGTCTCTGTGGATAAGTCTCCTGCCAATCTAATATTTTTACCATTGTACGTTACAGACTTCTTGTCCCGTGCTGCTTTCAGGATTTTCTCTTTGTCGCTAAGACTTGTAAATTTTACTATTAGATGGCGGGGTGTGGGTCGATTCCTATTGATTTTGAGAGGTGTTCTCTGGGCCTCCTGGATTTTGATGCTTGTTCCCCTTGCTATATTAGGGAAATTCTCTACAATAATCCTCTCCAGTATACCTTCTGCTCCTATTTCTCTTTCTTCTTCTTCTGGAATCCCAATTATTCTAATGTTGTTTCGTCTTATGGCATCACTTATCTCTCGAATTCTCCCCTCGTGGTCCAGTAGTTGATTGTCTCTCTTTTGGTCTGCTTCTTTATTCCCTGCCATTTGGTCTTCTATATCACTAATTCTGTCTTCTGCCTCATTTATCCTAGCAGTAAGAGCCTCCATTTTTGATTGCACCTCATTAATAGCTTTTTTTATTTCAACTTGATTAGACTTTCTTTTATTTCTCCAGAAAGAGTTTTTATTTCTCCTGACAGGGTTTCTCTAATATCTTCCATGCCTTTTTCGAGCCCGGCTAGAACCTTGAGAATCGTCATCCTGAATTCCAGATCTGACATATTACCAATGTCTGTATTGATTAGGTCCCTAGCCTTCGGTCCTGTCTCCTGCTCTTTTTTTTGTGGTGAGTTTTTCCGCCTTGTCATTTTGTCCAGATAAGAATCCGCTGTTCTCCTTGTTAAGTGAACTTGGTCTTGGCTGTATTTCTTTGATCTTCTGGGGGAGGGGCCTGTTGTAGTGATTCTCAGGTGTCTTTGCCCCAGGCGGAGTTGCACTGCCCTTACCAGGGGCCGGGCTAAGTAATCCTCTCAGGTTTGCTTTCAGGAGCTTTTGTTCCCTGAACGCGCTTTCTGTAGAGTTCTGGAGGACGGGAATGACAATGGCGGCCTCCCAATCTCCGGTTCAGAGGAGCCGAGAGCTAGGGGCCCCAGTCTTCACTGCGCCCTCAGAGAAAAGCATTTAATCCCTCCAGTCTCCCTAGCCCACGTTTGCGCCGGAGAGTGCGCGCGCGCGTCCGCCCGCAGACACCACGCGCCCGCAGACACCGCAGGCCCGCAGACCCCGTGGGCCACCGACACCGCGGGCCCGCGACACTGCGTGCACCCGCAGACAGCGCACGCCCGCAGACCGCGCTCAGAGAAAATCGTGCGTAAGCAGTCCCGTCTCCCTGGCTTCTGGGAGTGCTCCGAGCCCACCCAGCCTGTGACCAAGCGTCTCTGTCTCTGGCAGAGTCCCACCTGGAGTCTCCGGACCCCGTAGATCCCTGAGCTCTCCCGGGTTGCAGTCTCCCCGGATCTTGTGGGGACTCCTCGCACAGAGCACCGGCCAGTGCCACAGAGCACCGGTCCGTGTCACAGACCACTAGGAAATCTCGGCTCTGTCTCCGCAGCTGACTTCCCCGCTCTAATACCTGTGAGCTCTGCGACACTCAGACACCCCCGATCCTTCTGTGACCCCGTGGGACCTGAGTCCACTTTGTCCCCATGAGGTCTTCACCCCAGTTTAGCCTCTGGAGCGATGTCCCTCCCTGGAGCCGACTTTTAAATGTCCTGATTTTGTGCTCCGCCGCTTGCCGGGAGCCGGCCCCTCCCCCTGGGGTCTATCTTCCCGTCGCGTTGGATTCACTTCTCCGCTGGTCCTACCTTTCAGAAAGTGGTCGATTTTCTGTTCCTAGAATTGTTGTTTTTCTTCTCTTCGATCTCCTGTTGGATTTGTAGGTGTTCGGAATGGTTTCCATTATTATCTTTTTGATGTTCACATTGACACAACTTTGGTCAGTGGAACCCCTTCATGCTGTCACCTTTGTTCTCTTGATGTGATCGTACTAATTTTTGGAAACTTCCCAATTTTCTGGCACAAGATATCCCATGTTCCCCTTTTACTGTCTCTGCCTCACACATGAGAATTAGCCATTTTCCAAGGAATATATGATTCTTTTGGTTGAAAAATATATTAGAAAAAACATCTGGATTCTTGGGTATATATCAATTTATATTATAGGGATGACTTGATTTTTTGACAGTTTTGATGGATACATAAAAGTTGTATTATCTCTTTTTAAATCATGAATACAAATTGCTCTTTCTAAATCAGTGCTAACAGTACAGTGTGGATATGGGTAGGGAATGATTGTATTTAATTATGTATTTTTTGAGGTATAGCTGACACACAGTGTTACATTAGTTTTAGGTGTATAAGATAGTGATTTGACAATTCTATTTGTTAGTAACATCCCTTGTTCACCACAAGTGTATCTACCATCTATCTGTCACCCTACAACACTATTACAATACTATCAACTATATTCCCTGTGCTATACTTTTCATCCCTGTGACTCATTCAATTCCATAACTGGAAGTCTGTACCTTCAGAGTGGGTGCTTTTAAAATAAGATTTTTAGAGATGTCTTAATAAAAGAAGTAACATGAAGAAAGTGAAGACCAGGTTAGCGACTCCAAGGTATTTCAGTTAGTAGAAGCAAGTATAGAACCCTAAGGCAGGGATTTGCTTAGTGTGAGCAACAATGAGGAATCCAGTGTATGTGACCTCAGTGAAGCCAAATGATAGAGGAGAGAATGAGAAAAGACAGTTATCAAGATGTGAGGGGTTAGGAAGATGAATGGCCAGCTCATGTAGGACTTTATAGGTATTTTAAGGACTTTGTGTTTTATGCTGGGTAAGATGGACAGACATTTCAGGATTTTTTTTTTTTTGCATAACCAAAGATTAAGATGATTAATAACACTGAGGCCTGGAAGGGTGAGAAAACATAGGAGTTTAAAGGCTTATTGAGTGCCGGGAAGAGTGTTATTGGATCAACATTCTGAAGGAATTTTCCATAAGATACATTAGCTGTTTATAAATGTTTATAACCTTCAATTTTGGAGGTCGACTTGTAAAAATGTTTTCTTAATAAAAAATAGAAACAAGTGTTAAGAATTATTAACAATAATAAAAATTAGAAACAATGATCTACTAATAGAGTAATGATTAAAACTGTGATCATGCAGCCTTTAAAATGATGACATGAAACTGTTTTTCACTTGGTGAGATATATTTATATGAAGGAAAGAGCAAAAAGTAAGCAAAAGGGGAGAAAATAATGAGCTACTTCTTTAAAAAACTTATTCTTAAACTTTCTGACAAGAGTGATAAAAATCAAAAGACAGATGTAGGTAAAACATTTTAAAAAAAGAAATAGGTCAGTTATAATAGAATTTAAAATATAAAACATGACAATAAGTTTGCCAAGAAAAAATGAGAGGTAGAAGTTCCTAGAAAATTCTAAAATGCTAAAATGACCTGAGAAGGAACTGAAAAATGAAAAGATTAATAAATTTTGATGACAGTAAAATGCTAAATAGAAAATGAAAGCTACTTCTTTTCCCCCATCCAAATATAACAATATTTTTAGTGTCTTTTTTAGTGTCTTCTACCAACCTTTTGAGAAATAGATAATATCTATCTTATATAATACTTTCCAGAAAATAAGGAATGATTGTCTAGTTATTTTATGGGGCTTATATAAATTTTATCCCTAATAAGATATAGGTAGAATAAGAAAAGACAAATACAAAAATTCAAAAGCAAGTATAATTAGGTAATTGAGTCTAATAATGCAGTACAAAAATATCTATCATGATTAAATAGGATTTATACCAATATTCAAGATGGTTACCAATATATTACCATACAAACCCCTAACCATGGCCTATAAATCTTGCATAATGTGGTCTCTCTCTAGCCATTTTGACCTAATTTGTGATTTCTCCATTTCTACTAGATTCTACCACATAGATGGCTATCTTGTTCTATAGAGCATCAGGCTCTATATTGACTTACAGCCTTTGTACCTGTAAATACCTCTTCCTGGAATTTTTTTTAACAGCTTTCCTATTCGTTATCCCCTCTTTACCCCATCTCAGGTCACCTGTTTGCCCTCAGAGAGGCCTTTTTTGACCACCTACTCTGAGAATAGCCTCCCTGTCTACCCTTCCATCCAGAATTCTCTATGTCTCTTTAAAAGTTATCATTAGGTTCTAATTTTCATCATTACATTTGTCACTACCTGCACTATCTTGCCTGTTCCATGTTCATCTGGGCATTGTATAATTCCCAGAACTAGGACACAGCCTTCCTGAGAGCAAAAATTTTCTCTGGAGTCATGCTGATTGCATAGGACCAGCTACACAACTTAACATAACTTCATAAATGAGTGAAGGGAGCATGAAAATGTTACTTAATACCTTAGTTTTCTCATCTATTACTTGAGCTAATAATTAGTGTCCTTAAGAGATCTTTATGAGCAATAAATAAGATATAAGGATGGACAAGTCTATTTTGACACTGAAGTAAGGTATTATTTTTATTAGTATTATCACCCTAATCATGATCTTGGTTCTTTTCATCATTTTAAAATCAAATAGAATCAAAAAACACATTTTTATCCTAGCTCTTGTCAGCATCATTTATATGAGGTAGGTCATATGGCAGCTGGATGCTGTAATCATTTCTAATGTTCTCTCCTCAGGGATATAGATATACCATTCAGTACCTGCCTGAAAACCAAGATTATTACTATCATATTTTTCCACCACTGGGCTGTGTCAAGGATGTTTATGTGTGTTTTGTTGCCTTGTAAACAGATGAACAAGATCCAAAAGGGAAACTGCATTGGCCGTGCTTGGATGAAGGCCTGGCTTGCTTTTTAAAAGCCATCAAGAAGAAATATGGGGCAGCATGAGAGCTGGTTGTAAATGGAAGGCATCTGAGACAGGAACAATCTGTCCATGAATGAGGCAAGCTCCCATAAACCAGCAATAAGAAGAAATGGGTGTGAGGCACAGGAGACATATCAAAGCATTAACTTTTAAGAAAGTGGGAAAAATTTGATCTTTAAAAAGGAGTCCTGGGATAGGATTATTCTCAAACTTTTCTGTTTGGTTCATGTTGCATGAGTTTCTTGTGGATCACTTATTCACTTATTAATTTATGTAGCAATACTTACAGGGGAATCAGAAGGTACCAAGTCTTCCTGCAGGTGTTCTGGAGGCCACAAACATAATCAGCCATGTTTAGGAACTCAAGTATGGAAGATGGCATAAATATTTTCCACACAATTTTGAGTGTTTTGGAATTTAAAAAGTGGTTTTGTGGACATTATCTTACTTGACTCCCAGAACAAAGTCTATGAATGTATAGAACAATAAAACCAAGACTGTTTAGGCAAAGTGACTTTCCCAAAGTCCCCTCCACTGGTGGTGAAACTTAGAGGTAAACCCAGGTCATCTGCTTCCCAACCCAGTACTCTTTCCTCTTCATTACACAAATGCTTGCTGTCTCCAGGGGTGGGGGGTGGGGCACACATCCTTATAACACAAACCACAATGTAATGTCTATCATGTGATAGGCTGCCATCAAGTAGCTGGAGAAAGAAGAGTGCACCTGGAGGAGTGAAGGTAGAGGTTACCAGAAAGGTATAGCATTTCAGCAGAGAAGACATGAAACAGCGTTTGCTAACCAGGGACTCCTGATCTTGTTGGTACTTATGGTCCAGTCCAAATCTGAAAATGTTGCAGAGCAGGCAGCACAAGCAAGCGGTGTCTGAGAAATTCCCAAGTGAGAATAATCGTTAAGGAGAAACAATAGTCAGGAGCCATAATCAGGAAACGTTCACTGCACTGGATCTTGAAGAACTGGCTACCTGAATTAATAGGTTGGCATTATAGGGTGAGTAGCAACATCAGAGGCTCTGAGGCATAGTATTCTGGGCGATAAGAAGAGACTTCAGTGGAGTAGAAACTGGGTCAAAGAATAACAATATTTTTTTAATAATCATATGGTTTCTCCTGAAATAACCAAGCTAAAAAGAATTAACCAAATAAACCTTATGATATTCCAGTGTGAGGCCAGATTTAATTAGTGGGCTATAATGGCAATTCATTTTCACAGAAAGCTCAGGCTGCTTTTCAAGCAATCAAGTGAGAATTTATTATGGAGAAGGTCTCTGATATTACTCAGACTTCCCTAAAGACACCGTTACCCCTGATGGCTATTCAAATGGGAACTGCTATTCAGGATTTAAAGTTCTGTTTCTTGTAAACACAAAGATGCTGATGGTGAAAAATTTAGAAAAGGCTGGCATAAAATTGATTCACGACATTAAGTCTTGTGTACAAGCCCATTGCTAAATTTGTAGAGTATTCTAGTCATTAAATTCTAGTCTTTAATTTGTAAACTGTATAATATGCATATGCATATGATGGTTTTTATCTATATGTCAGGTATTACCATAGGTATATATGAAATGTACACACATATATAGGTATAAATATAGGTATAGATCACAAAGTATGATCACATTGTATATACAGTTCTCTCTCCTGCTTTTTTTTGCTTCACTTAATAATTGTGGAAATTGTAGTGTGTTATGTAATCCCAAGTGTTAACCTCACCTCTTTCAAGAGTCTTCTTCTAGCAGACATTTGTGAAAAGTAGAATTTGCTAGACAATTGCCCTTGAGCCCATTCATCTTGCAGGTGCTC
Organism: Taxidea taxus jeffersonii; assembly: GCA_003697995.1. Classification (NCBI taxonomy): domain Eukaryota; kingdom Metazoa; phylum Chordata; class Mammalia; order Carnivora; family Mustelidae; genus Taxidea; species Taxidea taxus. Next base: position 15,141 of record RCUC01119223.1, read on the forward strand.
CTCTTTGCAAGTTTGCTGCACTTTAGTGCCACCATTTCCTCTGCAAAGGCTCTGTGACTAATTCCAAAGCAACCCTGTCCTCATCCAATTCAGCCATCACTGCTGACCTCACCAAAGGGATAATGCAGGGAAGGGCCCTATCTGTGAAATTTTGTGACCATCACAAAGAGATGACTATATATGTACAAGACACCTGACTAAAGATGGGGACTAACCAGAGTTGTTTAAGGTTCTGGCACAGGGAGTATGGCAGAAGTCAACTTGGATGCCTATTATGGAATTTTCTGGACACTTAGGCACAGTAACCAACATTAAAACTTCCCTGGACTCACCATTTCCTGATTTGCTCCACTGTCTTTAGATATGCTCTCCCTGACCCCGCCACATTCCTAAAAGGACAGAATGCCCTAAAACATCATACTTTCCAAAGTCTAGTTATTTGTATTCAGCAATACACAGAGATGGGGCAGAGGGAGGCCAGATGGAAAAGGTCTAGTGTACACTTTCCAGAAGTCCAGTCCAGGCTGCAGGTGGTGATGCTCTAGGTCCGATCCCCTGTGTCCTTTGCCAGTGTCAGAAGATAAGCATTTCATTTCTTATCTTTCTCCAGTCTTCACGGGGGAAACTATTAGATCAAATGTTCTATATACATTTTATGCTTATGGACTCACATACCCTAAAAATGGTAGTTCTCACAAAGATGATGATCTAGATTCATTTTATGAGAGCATTTTTTTTCCCTGAATGCAGTAATACAGCTTCCTCTGATCATGATGAAGAGAGTTTTGCATGATTTCATAGAAAACTATCAGATATCATTTCATCTTTGTACATCCTCCTCCATTTCAGTGATTTGTAAGAAATAATCTTATAACTGTGCTCTTGA